>JBAMJV010000993.1:0-2500 GCA_037951105.1 Echinarachnius parma | reverse complement strand
CTGCATAAGATCTACGTTAGATATTAACATAACCCATTGCCAATATACGGGAACCTGGTGGGCTCTGTCTTTACTCTACATGGGGATTGCTTTTTCAAAACGATTACGTTTTACCCTAGAATGTGTTTTTCTGCCTGAAAGTGGTCTAGTTTGGGCCCGAAAACATATTTATTCTGCCCCAAAACATGGGGGCAGAAAAGGAGGGATGGAGAAGTGTGTGTCTGTGTGTGAGTGTGTGTGTGTGTGTGTGTGTGTGTGTGTGTGTGTTTGTGTTTGTGTGTGTGTGTGTGTGTGGGGGGGGGGGTGGGGGTTGTTACTGCAAACCCAAGCTCTGTCTCGTATTTGCCTAAAATAATTATCAGCTGTTGAACAACTATAATGTGAGGAGTTGTCGAGTCAATTAGCGCCGTTCATATTGGGGTGGTGTCGGGGCGTGAATGGGATCGTAAAAGTATTTTCAAATCTCGTATTAAACAAAATGGGACACACGCAATGCAGCGGCCTCGGAATGGTAATAATTATATTGGGGTAATGAGGGCAGGGGACAGAGTGATGAAATCTAGGTTAAGGTTGCATATAATCACAAATAGTTAGATACATGTAGATCGACAGTCGGGAAAGATTTCGGCTAAATGAGTAACGCATACACTTTGAATGATGAAATATGCCAATATTTGAGATAATAATTATAACTTCTATATACAAGCTCAATTATCTGAGTAGTAATTCTACAAAAATCTTAACACCGTCCGGTTTTTTTCGATGGAGAGATAGATAGATAAATGAATATAGATATATATAATATCGTCAGTGACGTGAATTTAGGTCTGTCTTCATCCACAAAGTCTCCGTGGACTAGTGGTGAAGGCGTCGGTGTTCAAAGCCGGAGACCCGGGTTCGAGTCCTGGCGGAGAGTTTGTTGACCCTTGCCCTTTTTCTTTTGGAGGAGTCAATTGGGAGAAACATTGCTTAAAGTAACGCTATTATTCTTTCTTCCTTTTAAATAATTTATGATTATTCTTTGCAATTATAGTTAGATAGATAGATAGATAGATAGATAGATAGATAAATAGATAGATAGATAGATAGATAGATAGATAGATAGATAGATAGATAGATAGATAGATAGATAAATAGATAGATAGATAGATAGATAGATAGATAGATAGATAGATAGATAGATATATAGATAGTTAGATAGATAGATAGATAGATAGATAGATAGATAGATAGATAGATAGATAGATAGATAGTTAGATAGATAGATAGATAGATAGATAGATAGATAGATAGATAGACAGATAGACAGATAGACAGATAGATAGATAGATAGATAATAGATAGATATATATAATAAATATATATAGATTGGGTTAAATAGTGATTCGAAAAACGAATTAATTCGTGATGTTTAATGTGTTTGTTTGTCTGTTCATTTACAAGGACTCAATTAGAGATCCAGGGCACCATACTGTTATTAATTACCTTTAAGATCGCGTCTAGATGATAAACAGCATGACGCTTAATCTCACGGGCACAGGCAAGGGACACAGGGGATGGTTACCCCCCCCCCCCCCCCCCACCCCTTCGTGTAAAATATTATTGCCCCCTCCAGCAGCTAATCTTTAATAATATTGATGAATGAATGAATGCATAAATGTATAAATGATTGAACATCAATTATAATAAGCATATAAGCAATATTGTGTGGGGAGGGAAGGGGAGGGGGGGGGGGGGGGGCGGCGGAGGGGATAGCGAATCTAATATAAAATAAAGTTGGTATTTATAATAAAAATTAAGAAAATAATAAATGAATGAAGAAAGTGAATAATATGGATGAATAATATGGATGAATGAATGAATGCATGAATGAATGAATGAATGAATGAATGAATGAATGAATGAATGAATGAATGAATGAATGAATGAATGAATGAATGAATAAATGAATGAATGAAATGATATGATATAGATACTTTGAATTGAGAAATTATATAACATACATAAATAACTAAAGTATTACATGAAGTAATGGTAAACAAACGCATACTTGTAATATCATATTCTAGAGGGCGCACTCTTGTATTGTATTATAACGGCCGATGTTTACTGTTTACTTTTAACTTAGCCATGTATATGATTTTTTACTATTTAAGCGTGACTGAACTATAACTACTAGTTTTAATGGGAATATACACATTTTATATTTACTACAATATATCAGATTACTTTACCAATATTTACAACTCATTATATTTTAGCTCGGTTGACCGTCTGCTTAAACTTTTGCTTATAACGTCGACCTTCTGCTTCATTTCTTTAAACACGTATTGGCCCCCAGCCTAGTCACTTTAACTCATTTATAAGTATCTTTGTTTTATATTATGTATTTTTAAAATGTAAACTAACATTAAAGTGCATATATGTTGTGTTTTATATCATTATCCATTTGTGTTATAACTTGTATACATATTGATTGCAGAAAATAAAATCTTTGAAA
>JBAMJV010000992.1:17500-116560 GCA_037951105.1 Echinarachnius parma | reverse complement strand
GCTACTACTACTCAGGGGCGAATCTAGCTTTTTGCTAAGGGGGGGGGGGGGGGGGGGTTGACCCAATGACGATGCGGAGCGAAGTCCGAGACGCCCGTAAGTGATTTTGTTTTCCTCACTTTTTTCACTTTTTTCACTGATACATTTTCACTTGGCAGCCCAAGGGGGGGGGGGGGGGGGGGGTTAAACCCCCTAACCCCCCCCCCCCCCCTCTACTACTACTACTACTACTACTACTACTACTACTACTACTACTACTACTACTACTACTACTACTACTACTACTACTACTACTACTACTACTACTACTACTACTACTACTATACTACTACTACTACTACTACTACTACTACTACTACTACTACTACTACTACTACTACTACTACTACTACTACTACTACTACTACTACTACTACTACTACTTCTACTACTACTACTACTACTACTAATGATGATGATGACGATGACGATGATGATGATGATGATGATGATGATGATGATGATGATGATGGTGATGGTGATGATAATGAAAATGATAATGAAAATGATAATGATAATGATAATGATAATGATGATGACGATCACGATGATGATGATTGTTTCAGATGATTTTAACTAATGTTCACACATTTTACAGTGATTCGACTAACAGAAAACAACCCAAACTTTAGTGGGTGAGGTCGGTAGGAGCTAGTGAATTACTACTTTTAGTGAAATCTGAAAGTATCTTCCGAATTGAAAGAAACGGAGATTGTGGTAATGATATTCCTCTCATGCATTCGGTCGTTTGGTGGCGTACTTCCTACTTCATCAGCGGCAGTAGTTCCGCTGCGCATGCATTGCAGGAGGCAGAAAGTTTTGGAAACGGCTGTAATTGGTACAGTCACATACAAAAGGGCAATATCATTTAATTTTATGCAAGATAATATTTTTTTCGAGCAGGTATAAAAACCGGTACACATTGATGAGGAAGTCCAGAAGACCTTTTTGGGAATTTAGGCCTACGACTTAAGTCTGAAAAGTGTTGTTGTTTTGTGGATGTCTCTTTATTAACTTTGTCGCACTTTAGTTTATCAGAGATAGCAATAGCTGGGGGGGGGGGGGGGCACATCCTGGTTACAGGCAATTACTAATGAAGAGAATCACATTTTAGACAATTTTCAGTTTGGGCATCTAGACATGCACCTCCTCCCTTCTCTCAAAGAAATTATTTCCCGATTCCCCCCTTTTTAGTTGCAAGTGAGTGCCTAACAATTCGTCTCATATTGGGGCCCTAATTTCAATTGGAAGTAGTTTTTCAAAATGATTACCTGCTTTATTAGACACTATATGAGTTTGAAGAGCTGATTGAGGTCCGCGGGAACGTAAACTGGGTTCCAAAAGAAACTTATCAACTTTTCAGAGCGACACACATTAAAATCCAAATCATAACAATTACTCATAATTGGGAATAGACTAGCTACAATATCCCTTAGCAAGCTCATCTAAACAAAAATTGTTTGCTTTAGTTAACAAAGAATAAAATAAGGTGAAATCGCAAGAGGTCATTTTACACAAATCACAGAAACTGCTTGCCTTTCGGACACAGATAGCCAGTCTAGTGGTTACGTAACCCGCTTTGAAGTTGAATGAATAGCTATTGAAAGTTCTGAATAGACCGCTTTTCGTGGAGGTTCGCAGCGAGCAGTTTCTGTGATTTTTTTAAAAGTGACCTATAGTTATTGAATCACATTTTCTCCTTTTTGGCAAAAGGAAACTTTTAATTTTTAAGATATGCCTCATTATGAGAGTGATAGCTTATCTGTGTCTAAATTTAATTCAATTTGATGCTATAGATTTTAGTGAGCGTCGCTCTGAAAACGTGATAAGTTTCTTTTGGAACCCAGTTTATGTATATGATTATGACCCCACCCACCTTTGAATAAGGCGCCATGGACATTACTCCATTAGGATAATTGAGGTATATTGAAACTTAGTTGCGGTTCGGTTTTATGTCTATGTTGTGCCCCATCTTTCAAGATCCTCCTTTTTAATGCACTTAGGAATATATTGGCTTTATTACCCACTTCTAGATCAGTATCATAGATTAGTTCTGATTCAATACAATCCCAAACTGATTTAACCATGATTCAACCATGTGTTTAGGTTCATGATTCAACCAAGCGAATCCGAGCAGACATCACAATCCCACACCCCACACTACCAATGTGGGCGGGGGATTAGCGGAGCGTATAATCATACACCGTTCTGTATGCAATCACGCCCAATCACGGCGGAAGAGCGGGTACGTTCCGGTGTAAGGTATAAGGATCATCTGTACAGTTATAATACACAAAACGAAGTGATATCGATCAATAAAAGCCCGAAACACTGTGATTTCATGGCTAAATACGCTGTTTGTAATACCCGCCCTTGACAGAGAGTGTGCCTTCAAGTCTAAACCGAGGTGTGGATTTATTTTGGATATAAAACTGGCCCTAAAACTTGATAGACTTTCTCCATCTGTTGATTCTTTGGTCGCCAGAAATACTGAACTGAGCAGTCTGAGGTTTCAACCACCGGAGCTGAGCTGAGCACCAACACCCTGTTCTACCAATTACGGAAAGTTCATCAACTTGCCAACCAAAACAACCCGTTTGTTCAATACTCGGCTCCAACCATGACTAGCTAGCGGGTATTTATTCGACCTTCAGAGTTCAGTAGCGGAGTGATTGCTATTGAATTGAAGTTGGAACTTGGATAAAAACTAATACATGTATTACTTAGTACTGGAAGTCTGCACGTGTAGCAATACTAGCAATGGATTATACCAAGGAGTTAACTCATAACTCCTTGATTATACTAGCTGAGATGTGCGGCATATTCTTGATATAGACCTAGCAAAACCAACCTTTTATCCGAGGCGATCGAGAGACACTATTTCATTTATATGCAGATGAAACAATCGTTGTCATGTCATGGCGGCTATATACATTCCTCTTCGTCCTGCAGTGCCAGCAGAATCCAATGTTACTCTGCAAGAGCCACTTGTATCAAGGGTGAGTATATATAATGATTATGTTATATAATATTTATTATAATGATGTCTTTAAAGGGACTTAGTAACATTGTCCAAATCCTCAAAATAAAATTTTTGATCTAGCGGTTCCCTCATACCTTGTTGTATTCGTATTAATAATAAAATCATGGGACAGGTTTCAGTTTTTCAAATTTCCCTTTCGTTACAAAGATATGTACGATTGAAGTATTCAGATAAGAAAAACTCCGGGCGAGTTTTTCATCCCTGTACAAAGTGAATGCAGTGAGTTAGTGAATATCACCCAATATCACTTTGCATTTTCGCTCATTACTTGGCCATGCAATGTCCATTTGACTTGAAATTTTCACACAATACCCTGTTGACATATGAGATAACAACACTATACATTGCATCAACTCTTCATCACTTTTTGCACATGTCAACAAAGTTACTAGATCCCTTTAATGTACCCCTCTCTCTCGTATTGCCTTTCTCCATTTCCCTTCTATTTTCTCTCTCCTCTTCTCTCCTTTTGCCTTTCTTCCTTTCCCTATTCGACTTTTTCCTTATCTCACTCTTTTTTGTTGCCTTTTCTTAATTTTCATATTTTGTATTATATGGTGTTTGATGATGTATGCAGGTAGATGCTTTTAAATGTTCATATTCAGATGTTTCTATTATAAAATCTGATCATGAATGTTGAATATGGTGAACTCAAAACATGTTTCTATTGAGTTGGACCAAAATATTGAATTGAATAATATTGAACTCCCTCCTCCCTCATTCTGCTTTCCAAGTCACCATATGTTTTCTTGTTTTGTATTCCTTTTTACTAAATTATAAAGCTTCCCCTTCCATCTCCTCACTTTCTATCACTCCCCTTGAGTTCGTACAGAAGCCATGACATCATAAAAACACTTTTTTAGAAAATGTCCAAATACCGAAAATCAAAGGAATAGGTTCCGTATTGGCTGAGATATGCCCATCCGAATGAATTTTACTTCAATGGGCAATCAGTGTTATACTGCACTGGTTCCTAAATTTAGGAACCAGTGCACTATAACTGATTGCCCATTGACCAAAAAAATCATTCGGATGGGCATATCTCGGCCAATACGTCATCTATTTCTTTGATTTTCGGTTTTTGGACATTATTTGTTATGCTCTTTCTGAAAATGAAGTCCAAATTTGAAAATTATAAAAAAAAATGTTCATGACATCATTTATGACATCACACTTCACCACTCTCTATCCCTGCTCTCTCATCCCTACTCCCTACTCCCTTGCCTTTTCACCACCCCAGCTTTCCCCCCTTCCCCTCTTCCCCTCTTCCCTCTCCCCTCTCCCTAACCCTCGAGAATTCTCTCTCCCCCTCCTCATCCCACCCCCACCCCCTCTCCATGCTTCATGCCTTTCCCGCACTTCCCAATGTTTCACCCCATTCTCTAGCTACCCCTCTCTTTCAGTAGTCATTACACCATATCAATCTCTTCACCCTTACTCTTATCAATTCCATCTCCAAGTAATCCTCTAACTGTTTCTCCATCCCCTTCCCTGCTCTTCAAATTTATAGAGTTATCTACTCTATCCCCTCACTCTCATCTCATTCCATCTCCCCACTCATCCATACTTGTCCCCTCCCCTCCTCTCTCTAGTCTCTCATCACCCCCTTACCCCTAGAGCTCTCTATCCCTTCCTCTCATCACCTCACCCTCTTCTTGCTTCCTTGCCCCCCCCCCCCCCACACTCCCTCATGCTTTTCACACTTCCCCTCTCCCCTCCCCCTCTCCCCCTCCCCTCCCCCTCTCCCCCTCCATGTAGAGCTGTCCATCCGACCATTCCCCCTCTCTCATCCTATTCCCCACTCCTACTCTCCTTGCTTCCTTGCCCCCCCCCCCCCCCCACTCCCTCAGGCTGTTCACACTTTCCCTCTCCCCTCCCCCTCTCCCCTCCCCCTCTCCCCTCCCCATCTCCCTCTCCATCTCCATGTAGAGCTCTCCATCCGACCATTCCCCCTCTCTCATCCTATTCCCCACTCCCCCTCTCCTTGCCTCCCCCACTCCCTCAGGATGTTCACCCTTCCTCTCTCCCCTCACTCTTTAGCAGCGAAAAAAATACACGGGGCTGCGGGCGAATTCGCCCCCGAAATGCCCAAAAGAGCCCCCGAAAAACAAAAGTAGCCCCCCCCCCCCAAAAAAAAAAGTAATATTATTTTTTGTTTTGTTTCGATTTAAGGGATTTTTTGGGGGATTTTCAGTTTGGATCGTGTTCAAATGCTTATAAGATGATCACTTACAGCATTAGAGCTTAATAGTAGCCCCTGAAATTCGGAAAAAGAGCCCGGATATTTGTAGCCCCCAAGATGATACAAGCAGTCCCTGAAAGTTGGAAAAGTAGCCCCCGAAAAGGAGCCCCCGAAATAAAAATATTAATTTTTTCGCTGCTCTTTAGAGCTCTCCATCCCCTATCTCATCTTATTTCCCCACTCTCTTTTCCCATTCCCCAGACTTTCCTTCTTCCCCCTTCTCCTTTCAAACAGTATTTGACAACATTTTGTTTTTTAAATGACATTTCAACTTTCATCAGTTTCATGAATTTATCTTTATTTTGTACAATGATTTAAGTTCAATGCTCCTTGCATTTGTTGGTCTTATTCGGGTAAGGACAATTTTATTTTGGGCAAGCTACTTTCTTTGTTAAAGTCATAGTGTCCAAATCCACGAAAATTACTTGGAGCTTCCTTGTTTCTCTTCTACCGTGTTGTTTAGCTTATGGTAAGAGAAGAATAAAATAGGGTTTGATTTTTTCAAATGTCCCTTTAGTATGAAGATAATTATCATTGAAAATCATTATTTCTAAAGCGTTAATTAACGCAATTGAAAAAAAGTACAATTGTTGTAGCTAAACGTGTCCGCATTGCAGCATGCGTGGAAACATTCCGGAGATTGAACTTTGAGCCGAGTGAGCAAATTCCATGAATTCTGTACTACGTGTGTAAACATACACAGGTGCGAATATCTCAAACGGATCATTCATTACTGCGACAAATGTATGGCAGACCATCAGTATTCGGTGATAAAATATGAACTCAATATTCGGTTTTTTTTTCACTAGGTAAACAGTGTTCGTTTTCTTTCAAACTTTCACAAATCTTTCAATTGTATTTTACAATGATATTGATATAGGATTGAAGTCTCAAATGTCATTTTGTGCAATATCTGACACTTTACAGGTATCACTTTAAGTCTTATACATGTTTACTCGACTGGGCAAGTCTAAGAATACAGTTTTTGTAGCCCGTATACTTAATATAAATGCCATTTCCCCCTCATTTTACAGAATGTGGTGATAGGTGTGTGCCTGTCAATAGGAGGAAACATTCTCATCAGCATTTCAATGAATATACAGGTGAGAATTACTTCTATTATAAAGAGTTTTAGATAATTTTATGGACTTTTGTAATCCTATTTATATGTGACATTTTTTCCAGCCTGGCCTCTTACTTTTACATTTAAACTTAATCATACACTGGTGGCCCCTCATGACAGTTCATTCAATGTTAAAGAGGCCCTTGACAAATTATTATTTTATTGTTCTTAAACTTATCTTTGCTTTGAGTCTGTACACAGTGTTATTTAAGACAGAAAGTACAAAGTGATAATGCATTGATTTATAGAATTCACTTACCTACATGGTTTTTATGATTATTTTGACTATCAAAATAAAAAAAGAAATTAGATTGCAAGTAATTGCTACCTAACTGATGATGTAGTTTACTGATTTAGTAATTCTATATTGAACATGTAAAACGTTTTATTGCCAACTGCCAAGTTTGAGATTTAATCTACATGTAGATATAAATCAGAAGAAGGGCCAGAGTTATGACAAGTTGACAGTACTACTATGCATACACAGTATGAATTTGCTTGAATTTCAAACAGTTCCTTGATAAAACATTAATATATCACAAAAAAATATTTTTACAATTCTGGATCTTTAGAAATATGCACTGACCAGGATTCAGCAGCAGAATCGACAAGGGGTCGACCAACCCCACCAACCCCCGGAGAATAGACGGCCCCACCGGTACCTTACCAGCACCATCTGGTGGATGGGTATATTACTGATGATCGTGGGAGAAGGGGGGAACTTCTTCGCCTATGGATTTGGTCCCGCATCCGTCATTGCACCCCTTGGTACCACAACAGTAGTAGGTGAGTCAAAGCCATATTATGAGAATATAAAACATAAATTGTTTGGATTTTTGGTTTTATATCTTTTGAGATGCCACACAATGTTTGGTGGACATTATAATATGTAGGAAGATGAAAGCCATTAATATTATAGACTCAAGTTTTTAGATTTTTGTTAATAAGTACTTTTAAAGTGATACACAATGTTTTGTGCAAAACGTATGTTGCTGATGATAATTAAGGAATTAGAGTAAGGGGGTAATTTCTTTGTATGGATGTTGTCCTATAGATCTGTTATTGTGCCCGTTGGTACCACAGTAATTAGGTTATACATGCTATATAAAGATCTTTTGAAATATTGTGTTTTTTGTGTAAAATACCTTAAGGCTTTATTGAAATACTATATGTTTGGTAACTACCACTAGCTTACCCCATGTTCACACACAAAAATTTCATCGTATAGCTAGTCAGGAGCTGATTCTTTAGTCAGCTCTTGACTAGCTATACGACGGAAATTGTGAGTCTGAACGCTCACTAACAAAACGTCGTATAAAGAATCATGATTAACGAAACGGGGGTTTGAGCATCGTTTCGTACGAGAGCTGACTAAAGAATCACGCTCGTTTTGTGTGTGAATGCCCGGTCGATTCGCTAATTATGATTCGCTATCCGACACTCGTATAACCTGGGCGTGGCTTAGACAGAAAAAAGACAGCACACTGCGCAGTACTAGCAAACTGCGCACTTATACGATGTTTCGTGCAGCTGAATGCCAGCTGTTTTGGCATCTTGTTTTTGTGTGTGTGAACGTTCGTTAGTTTCGTTAATCATGATTCTTTATACGACGTTTCGTTAGTCATGATTCTTTAGTCATGATTACGGGATGAACATTTTTTGTGTGTGAACACGCTGTTAGTGAGGGGCCGCCGCCCTGGGCTCAACCACCCTAGCTAGACAGTTATTTACCTTTAATCTCTTCCATTCATCCAAATTTCTTTCATTCATATTTTGCACACATATATTCATATTCATACGGGGGCGAAATATGGATGAAATCATTTATGTGGGAGTATGTTTTTGTGATGTTTGTAATAAAACCTGACAAACATTTGCAAAAAATACATTGTATTCAACATTTCTGCCAAGTTAAACACTTACATTGCCAAATACCAGTGGGGGTGTGATTCTTGTGGAAAGAGCATTTATAATCTAAATTGTATATATTAAACAATTTCTATGCAATTCATTTTTAAACATAATTGTGATATTCTGATGTTTCACATGTTTTTGGTTGAAAATGAAGAGCTTGCACAATTCCATGAAAGAAAAAACATTTAAAAATCCCATGTTATTGCTGAATGTTCAAATGATTTTAGTTGAGAATACACAATTCCATTTACATTGTGGAGCTTAGCCCTAATAACACTTACAGCATGTGTACAGTTCACACAAAATTAACCTCACAAGCATGGGCTTATTATTTCCACGTATGATTATTATCACACACATAATTAATGTAAACTTTTAATGAGAATATGGATCTCCTCAAAACATAAGTACTCGGGTAATAAACTTCCTGGTATGAATTACACATTTACAATATAGTGTATATATTCATAATATATGCCAGTGCTGCATATTTACCTAGTATTCATTTCTGTAATCCAACCGTGTAAAAACCCAGTTTAAAAACAAAACAAAATCAAACAATCAAATACATTGATCATATTAGAAGGAAAGAAAAAAAATTGAACTATCAAATGCATAGTTAGTTATTATAAATTCAAGAAGTGAGGCAAATCACAGAATGTATTCTTCTACTTGACAAAAATAAAAATCAGTGCACCCGAAATGTATAGAACGTTGGTGTATACAGGTATCCAGCAAGAAGGAGTGGGAGTGGGGGGGGGGGGGGGGGGGGGGGTTAGGAGGGAGGGAAAGGGGGATGGGATGCCATTTAAATGATCCAATTATGCCTGTCAATTTTTGTTCTTCACATTACAGTTAATGCATACATTTCCAGATGTATGGGGGAGAGACTGCGATGCCAAGACGTCTTAGGTAAGAAATGTTCAGTGAACACCCTTCTAAACTTTAAAGGGGGTAGTCAAATTTAGTCAAAAATAACCGACTATAAATGAGGTTTTCTTTTATATATCTGATGCCTACTACCACCCCATAATGGATACAGTCAGTAGAGCCACAGGCAGTCAAGCTCAGTGGATCAGAGCAGAGACTTTTTTTTCGGGGGGGGGGGGGGGGGGTCGAAGTTCAGTTCTGAGACTGATTTTTTTCTGCTTTAAAAAGGAATAATTTTGTTGTTGTCCAAGTTCAGTTCTGCTTTAAAAAGTGATTTTTATGAGGTAGAGGAAATTCAACTGCAAAAGCATATTTTAAAACAACTTTTTTCAATAAAAATCTGTTCAGAAATAGCTGACATATACCCCAAATTAAGTCATGTAATTAAAAGACCCAGGTGTTGTCTTATATTCAAGATTTCACCAAATGATATGAAATTTAAATGTTATACAATCTATGTAATTATCAAAATATTCCAAACTTGTTTTGAAATTGATAAATGATAATCTCCCTATTGCATATATTTTCATTTCAAGAAGAAAAAAACCTCTTTTGCAACGTTTGAAGAACAGGACTCTGTTGAGGACCCTGACCTTTAAATACTCCCAAAGTTCCATGATCAGGTTTCTTTTTGTTTTGTATAAAATCTCTTCTAGCTTGCTTTCAGAAAATAATTGAGACAAAGTCTTTGTGTCTCTAATAAAAAAAAAAGTTGCGTGACTAGCCCTGTTAAATGTGAAGCCCATTTTTAAGAGTCGTGCCCAAAACTCTGGTATGGCCTATAAGCTTATAGAGCTCTATACAGATTTGAGAAGCCTGTTTTTAAGAATCCTCACAAAAACTCTGGTATGGCCTATACGTTTCTGGAGCTCTAATACAATCATACTGATTTGTGCATGAAGCCCGTTCTTGAGAGTCCTGACAAAAACTCTGGTATGGCTTAGAAGTTTATAGAGGGGCAATCATACTGGTTCTCCACTGAAGCATGATACTAAATCTGGTGATTAACTGACCCATTTATTGACTGACCGATTATTTACTGACCATAGTATGTTTCGCTACTCAACCTTGCACTAAAATACGACAACTTAACTCTTAAAGGGAATTGGTAACTTTGTTGCCACTTTCACAAACTGATGTAGTGTAGTGTGGGTTTATATTACTGTGATCATATAATGATCAGTCAACAGCTCTGCATACAAATAATAAGACATTTCGCCTTTGGTAAACAGCTAAGAAATTATAAAGGATACTTTCAAATGCAGTCATAAATGCAGCACATGGTATCTGCCTATTTGGTTGGCTTTTTGCAGAGATTTGTTTACCAATTTTAACAATATTCTCAATTATAACAAAGGTTTAAATAAAACAAGAGCTAGAGTTCCAATGATATTTGGTAAATTGATTTAGGTGCACTTTTACTTCAATTCCCTTTAATGATTTGGCTTATAATCATGGTATTATGTTACTCTACACTCGGTCTGCACTATAAAGCAGAAAATTTCCATTATGGATGGATTCCTGTGACTTTTTGTTGTATATGTACATACATAATGTATAATGTAGGATTATATTACTGCACTGTTAAGCAGAAAAATGAATCATGCACACAAAGATATAGTGTTTCATAAATACAATGCATGCCTATCACATAGAATTGTTATTCAATTATCATATTATGCATTGAATCTGTCATTGATGTAGAAAATATATGCATATTTTCTTATGGTTAAAGGGGTAGTTTAGTTTTGGTAATTCTACTGCAATAAATCCCTGTTATGTTTGAGGGATACCTATTCAAATATATATTCTTTCCACCATTCAAGCAAGGATGAATAGTAATTTAGTAACTATTTAGAGATGATAATCAATCATATTATAGGCACTATATATATTTTATATAAGTATATTATTATAGTTATTAGTTGTTGATGATAACATAATACAAGTAATAAGTTTTTGTCACTTAAATTCATACAATTTGACTAGAACTCTCCCTTACTTTAAAGTTGAATTGTTTTATGTATAAATTAGAATGTTGAGCTCGAGTACATGCAAATAAATCAAAACTTTTCTATTTTTTAATTTGCAGGAACAATAATTATTGTCATCGGAGCATTCATGATCATAGTCTTCTCATCACAAGTAAGTCATTGTAGGACAAGTTATTTTTAACCTCAAGGGATTTTTATAAAGCTCCACAAATAATTAAAACTCATAACTTTGAAAAGAAGGATCGAGTCAATTAAGAAATGTTTTTTTTTTTTTTTAACCACAAAATAGTATCACGTACGGTAACAGTTGATACAGGTACAGTGGATCATAGAATGTGCCATTTGTGGTCCTCCCACCTCTCTGGTTAAACCTTAGAAAAAAGAGGGGGAAAAAAGAAAGAATTTAGCCCCTAGCTATAGCTTTATCCATACAATGAGCATGCATACAACTGTATCTCTGTATTTAAACTAAAGGCAGATTGTCCATATGGGGGGTACTGGTGCAAATCATGGCCATTGTAATTTGTATGTACAGTGGATCACAGAATATGTGAATGTTGAAAACTGACAAAAATGTAGCGCTCGATCTAGCCTCGCGCACCCATCTTTATTCAGTCAGCCTGCATAATATGTGCATAGATCTCTGTATTTAGTGAGAATTTCCAAATTGGTGTGCTTGTGCAAATCATGGCCAATATTGTAATTTGGATTAACATTGTAAGTGAATCACAGAATTTGCCATTTGGGAATGTTGAAAACTAGCAATATTTAGAAAAAGATATCGCATTAGCCTATAGCACCCTTATTACATAGATCAGACTGCCTAATTTACATCTATATAAAGTGAGATTTTCCAAATCCATGTGCTTGCTTGGCCATTGTAATTTGTACTGTGGATCACAGAATTTGCCATTTCCGAATGTTGAAAACTAGGAAAAATATCTAGCACCCTAGCCTCACCCTTATTTTAGTGAGCATTGCATGTTTATCTCTTGTAAGTAAATTCTGTCCATATGGGTGCACTGGTGCAGATCGCAGCCATTGTAATTTTGGAAAAATTATCATACTTTGTTCTTTTTGCTTGATTGCACATGCACATTCATTAATTCCCCTGTAAATCTCTACAGTTAAGTTTATGTTGAGCTCTCAATTGAACCACTGGCTTATTATTATCTATTAGACACTTTTTTGTTGTTGCTGGGTGTGGGGGTGGGCTCATTACTTTGCTATGTACAGTGAAAATAATACACATGGCTCGGGGCAAATCGCCCCCGAAATGCCAAAAAGAGCCCCAGAAAATCATAAAAGAGCCCCGGCCCTGTAAATTTGCGAAACAAATTTTAGAGTGTCATTTTCATGCTGGCAAACTTGAAAAGTATAGCCCCTCCCCCCCTAAAATAAATATTATTTTTTTCCCACCTGAACATGATTATGATACAAAGCTATATGACCAAAGCTAGATGATTGTACAATTTTGCCCCCAAACTCCCCACAATTTCAGCACCACTATGTGCCTAAATTTTTTTATTATTTTTGCCTAATGATGGCATAATATTTGCAGATCTATGAGTACAATCAAACCTAGCTATGTATAAATTGACCACCTAAAGGAAAACTATAAATGTGACCACTGGTCATCTCTACATTGACAGGTTCCACAACATTGTTTTTTCTCTGCAGAGGATCACTTTTGGTGGCCACTGTATAGACAGGTGACCTCTATAGACAGGTTCCACAACATTGCTTTTTTCTGTAGGGGATCACTTTGGGTGGTCACTAAATAGGCAGGTTGGCTGATATAGAGAGGTGGCTACTAGGGTTAGGGTTAGGTTCAGTTGAATACAATTTCCTCCTTGGAATTCTGAGCTACATTATCTTGCCTCAAGCTTGTCGCTTTCCATGCAGGCAAGGTTGCAACTTAATGAGCTACCTTGCCTCTTTTAGAGTGAGCTTGCGTCAAGTTTCTAGCTAGTTTAATTGACATACATGTAGTTGTCAAGCTCGTTTTGAGCTTGTTTCAAGCTTGTGGCAAGCTTGCCATACTTGTCAAGCTTGCGGCAAGCTTGCCATACTTGTCAAGCTCGTGGCAAGCTTGCCATACTTGTCAAGCTTGTTTTGAGCTTGCGGCAAGCTGGCGCAAGCTTTAGCAAGCTTGCAGTAAGCTTAAATTTATAGGGGTTTTCTCCACATTCCCTTTTTTTGACACTTATTTATATTTTTAATCTTTCTACAGGAGGATGAACAACTCACAGCCCCGCAAATCGTTCAGAGACTAAGCTCTCTACCTTTCATTATGTATATGGTGAGTATTTTTATAATTGTGGTACATAAAAGATCAATTCTGTGAGCTGCAATTTGCATCATGTAATGATGATGATTATTATGATGACATCAACATCATTTATTGGTATAAATATTTATAATTTCTCATGCAATTATTGTTGTTGTATCCATTTTGCAGGTTTTAGATGGCTTAAAGGGGACCACCAGGCAAAGAACAACACATTATTATATGTTTTGGTACCGTTTTGTGATATCAAATAGATACCCAACATTTTGCAAAGGGTTGTGTAATTCATAAACAAAGCAATTAATTTCCACCACTTACGGAACCACTGCTATTTCCTGGTTCCATACGGGCCAACCATTTGCGAGTGCGCCAATGCACTATTCACGCGCACGTTTGTAAACAATAGATTCCCGGGCGATTCGTTCTCTCTGCACACATTGCAATTCACCGCACACATAGCAGTCTGCGTAATTCAGACCGCATGAACGCATGCTTTAGAATGGTGATGCGTTTCCAATTATATATTTTTTTTCTGGAAACATATTTTTGTGAACTTGTTGAAGGAATGGAATACTAAAGATGTTACCTTTCTTTAATAAGAATATTATTTTGGGGTTTCGGTACCCTTTAATTCAAAATCATTTCTGTTGAGATCTCAGTCGATGAGCCTATTTTGATTTGATGAAAATAGTGAATGACTTTGATTACCCATGCAAATTTATCTCATTTTCTTCCCAATTTCATGATTTTGTTTCCAGATTTTAGAAAGTATCGCCTTTCTAGTTTTGCTTTTTCTACGGCATGTGAGAGAATGCAACCATATTCTTCTCTATCTGTTACCAGCAGCATTATTAGGTATGTATGTTTCTAATTATAATTCTCTTTCAATTTAATTTGATTTCATGACATAGTCATAGACTAGTAAGTTTTTTTTTTTTTACATTTTTGTTTGTATGGATCACCAAAACATTGGTAGAATTGTCATTGATTTGTCATTTTCGTTAGGTCAAGTTTATGACCCGGCTGAACTGAATTGTGTTTGTTTGATTGATTGATTGATTGATTGATTGATTGATTGATTGATTGATTGATTGATTGATTGATTGAATCATTGATTATTTGTTTGATTGATTGATTGATTGATTGATTGATTGATTGATTGATTGATTGATTGATTGATTGATTGATTGATTGATTGATTGATTGATTGATTGATTGATTGATTGATTGATTGATTGATTGAATCATTGATTGTTTGATTGATTGCCATGATTTTTTGAATGGTGAAGAGAGGCCCTTTAATGACTGATGTGTGTCTGCATGTTGTATCATTAATTGATTGATTGAATGCCTGATCGATCGACCGAACGACCGATTGATTGATTGATTGATTGATTGATTGATTGATTGATTGATTGAATCATTCATTGTTTGTTTGATTGATTGATTGATTGAATCATTGATTATTTGTTTGATTGATTGATTGATTGAATCATTGATTGATTGATTGATTGTTTGATTGATTGCCATGATTTTTTTAATGGTGAAGAGGGGCCCTTTAATGACTGATGTGTGTCTGCATGTTGTATCATTAATTGATTGATTGAATGCCTGATCGATTGATTGATTGATTGATTGATTGATTGATTGATTGATTGATTGATTGATTGATTGTTTGGTTGATTGCCCTTTATTGACTGATGTGTGTCTGGTTGTATCATTAATTGATTGATTGATTGATTGCCTGATCGATCGATGAATTGATTGACTAATTAAATGGTTGATTGATTGATTGATGAATTGATTAACTTATTAATTGCTTGATTATTTTTGGTTGATTGATTATTTGATTCTTTCATTTATCTGCAGGTTCGCTAACGGTTCTCGGTGCTAAAGCATGTTCGATGCTCATAGCCTTGGCGATAATAAAGGAGGATATCAACCAGTTAGCCGCCCCAATATTTTTCATTATGATCGTGCTTGTCCTAGTTACAGGGGTTTTACAAATCAGGTAAGCTTTTCTTCTACAATTTGAAGATATTAGGGACTTTTTTTATTTGCACATGGACTAGTGGACTAGTAGTTATATATAGTTACCAAGTAGTACGATTTTTCTGTATTTAGTTAGATTTTTTTTTTTTTAAATAGTAACGTTCGGAAAACGGCCCCAAAAAGTATGTTAACAAACATAAATAAAACAAACTCATAAAAACGCTACCAGTGTGATCGACAGAACCAACTTTTATATTGATGCGCGAATTGGCTTCGCAAAAAAATACGATTTTTTAGGATAGCCAGTTTGATTTTGTTTGTTTGTTTGTTTTATTTCTGCATTTTTTCCAAAACAATACATAATCATATTTGTACAAAATGTATTTCAATTATTAACAATATAAATACAAGGGATAATTATACATAAAGAAAAGTACAACAAATAATTATCAATTTGAAGTAATAAATAAAGCACATAAATGCAGGAGACCGCCATCATGAGCTGTAAGCTTGAAATCGATGGCGGCCTCATAGGGACAATCAGCGACACAAACTAATGCTTTTGTGTAGTATACATGCATGACTTTGATCAGATGGGTGCAGTGCAAGTGCATGTGCAAGTGCATGTGCAATTTTCTTTTTCACTATAGAGGTTGGCAGCTCTGCACCTATGATGCATATTTAGTGGTGTGCTCATTTATTATGTATGTTTTGCACTAATGAAAATATAGGAAAATATAAAGTTTCTCAACATATTTTTGTCATGCGGAAAAATACTGATTTACAATGTTTTCTCATTTACTTATTCCCCCTCTCTCTCTTTGTCTTTATTTGATTAGATATGTGACCGCGGCTTTACAAGAGAATGATGCTTCTGTTGTTGTTCCTGTTTTCTTTGTCTTCTTCACACTAAGTGCAATACTCGTTGGTAAGTCATTAAGAAGCTCTGTCTTCTTCACACTAAGTGCAATACTCATTGGTAAGTCATTAAGAAGCTCTGTCTTCTTTACACTAAGTGCAATACTCATTGGTAAGTCATTAAGAAGCTCTGTCTTCTTCACACTAAGTGCAATACTCATTGGTAAGTCATATAAGAAGCTCTGTCTTCTTTACACTAAGTGCAATACTCGTTGGTAAGTCATTAAGAAGCTCTGTCTTCTTCACACTAAGTGCAATACTCGTTGGTAAGTCATTAAGAAGCTCTGTTTTCTTCACACTAAGTGCAATACTTGTTGGTAAGTCATATAAGAAGCTCTGTTTTCTTCACACTAAGTGCAATACTCGGTAAGTCATATAAGAAGCTCTGTTTTCTTCACACTAAGTGCAATACTCGTTGGTAAGCCATTAAGAAGCTCTTCAAGTTTCAGTTTTCATGTTTATAATATTTATATTTCTTTTATATGCACAACACCCATCATAAATATGACATCAAAACTGTTAGTTAAAATTAAAGTCCCTCCCGTGCCAATTTGGCACATAAGGCGGCACCTATCTCTAATTCATTAGCCCTTACATCCACACGATTGAAAGTTACAGAAGAAGGCTAGTCCTCGGGTGGTAATTAACTCGGGTGTTTAACTTTTCTTTCTCCATTCTATAAATGGTGAGCGCCTGGCTAGAGGGCAGGAGGTACCATTTTAAAAGTCTTCGGTGTGCATGAGGCGGACACTCTAACCGATAAGCCACCATGCGTTATCATCGAAACTGTAACTTATTAACATTATTTTCACATGTTAATTACAGCCTATTCCCACATTGTTATGAAATAAATGAAAAGATATATCAAAAGTTGATATTACATAAAAATTCAGATTTTTGCAAATAACTGAATGAAACATTAGATCACCAATTCACCATGTATATCAAAGACAAGTGATAGTTAACAATAAATCGCTATATTTTGTCTAAATTTATATATCATACAATAATCTGCCAATGAAGATTTCTAATGATTAAGATAAACATATTCCATTTATCATAATGTTTCTTTGTCCCCTTTTCACTTTGCAGGTGTATTTTTCTACAGTGAATTTGAAGGTGTAGAATCTGTGAAGATTTTCTTGTTTATATTTGGGTAAGTTTACACATCAACTTGCATCAACTTATATCTCATGTACGTATAAGTGTTCCCAGACAAGCTAACTGTAATTATTAACTGCTTTGTTTGAATAAATTATGAGCAAACATTGTCTTTGGTAAGCAGAACTTATGAACCAACATTGTCTGTGGTAATAAACTGAGTTTTAGCTGCTTTGTGTGAATAAATTATGAGCAAACATGTGTATCTTCTCCTTTTCTGGTGAATTCATGATAGTCAGGGTGTAACCATTATAAGGATGATGATGATGATGTCATTATATATTGTGTTATATAATGACGTGCAGGCTGCATCTGTATATGGGAGACAATGTTCTACCCCTGAAATAAGCTACCCTACTCAAATACAAAATAATGGATACAAATTGATAAAGTAACTACTAAATTATGAAATTATTTTTTGAATTTTTGCAGTTGCGTTTGCTCATTTACGGGCGTCTTCATGATTACGTCCGGGCGTGACCTGGATGAAGATGATGATGATGTCATGCTGGGAGAGCATGTATCGTTTGTAGATGAGGATGAGGATGCAACCAGTGAATGTAAGTGGTATTGTGGAGACAGGATGATTTTGGCACAACATGCAGTTTTCATACCCAGGTAGAAATTCCCATAGAACCAAAACCAATATAAACCCATAGGCCTAATGGTTTCTATTGGTTTCAATAGGGAAAGTGGAATATGGGTTTTCTGTGGGTTTCTATGGAACCCATAGACATTTCCCATAGAAACCAATAGAGACCAATAGGATTGTCCTATGGGTTTGCTATGGGGTTTCTATGGGACCCGTAGATATTTCCCATAGAAACCAATATAGACCAGTAGGATTGTCCTATGGGTTTCCTATGGGTTTCCTATGGGTTTCTATGGGACCCGTAGATATTTCCCATAGAAACCAATAGAGACCAGCATGATTGTCCTATGGGCTTCTATGAGACCCATAGATATTTCCCATAGAGACCAATAGGATTGTCCTATGGGTTTCCTATGGGTTTCTATGAGACCCGTAGATATTTCCCATAGAGACCAATAGGATTGTCCTATGGGTTTCCTATGGGTTTCTATGAGACCCGTAGATATTTCCCATAGAGACCAATAGGATTGTCCTATGGGTTTCTATGAGACCCGTAGATATTTCCCATAGAAACCAATAGAGACCAGCAGGATTGTCCTGTGGGTTTCCTATGGGTTTCTATGGGACCCATAGACATTTCCCATAGAAACCAATATAAACCAATAGAGACCATTAGGATTGTCCTATGGGTTTCTATGGGAATTTCGACTTGGGATAGACCCCAGCCCAAGTATTTTTGGGGACCAGTCCTGAATGGGTTAAAGATAGTGTCCTTCTTTTGCAGGCATTATTGTCACATAGGTACATCAAGTTGGTGAAATTGTATAGTTCAGAATGAAGAAAAATTCAAATAATGCAAGAAACAAAAATAGCTTTGTTGTCTAACTCTCAGGCTCAGTTCATTTCTATTTAAATCTATATAACATAGATTATTTTTTATCTTTTTACCAAGTCTAGTGAAAAATCAACTTGTAACATAACAAATCTGATTGAATCACTTTGATTGTGCTTATAGCCCAAATAAATCTAATATTTGCTTTGTGAACATCCCAGTACATGCACAAAATACAGCAACAGGTTTTCCTTTTCTTGACTAATTAAAAGGCCAATAATTATTTTGTAATATTATTTAAAACAATTTGCAGCGCCCCTGATTCCCCCGCCCACCAAACTACACCTGGTACAGCCCCCACAGAAAGACTACCCCGGGGAAATTGCCATGCTCTCGGACTCGAGTGAAGGGACCGAAATTGAGATGCAGGATATGTCAAACTTGCTACGTGACGACCCGCAATGGCCTGTAAGTAATAGAAATTTCTGATTAATTTTGGTATAATTATGCATTCTTCATAGACTACGTACAGCCTGAGTATTTTCGAGAGCAGTCCTGATTGGGTTCAATTGGTGTTTGGTGGTCTAGTTTGTTCATACCCGACTAACCGGTTCATTAAAATAACGTAAAATAAATCATGAATGCCAATGGTCACCACAACTTTTATTTAGCCGCTAGAAACTCGTGTATTGGCCACTAACTTATGATAATCTACAGCACACAAGTTTGAGTTTTGAGTTTGAGTTTATTTATTTATTCACGGTAAAAAGCCTGCTATCGGCTAAAAAGCTGCTTTTCAGCAAGGCCGTGACACATTTTTACAGAACCAAAACATCAAACATTTTAAAAGTGATACATAACAGAACAAGGAAAAAAACAATTTAAACTCTATGATGTGAGATCTATCTGATGTGTAATTTGGCCACCTGGAAGAAAATCAAGGGAAGCCTGGCCAGTAAACAATAATGAGCTTGCCCAGTTGGAAAAGTAACTAACAAAGTAGCTTGCCAGAAATCTATCGTTTATTGCATGACTTAGGTTCATTAGGCAGAAAACAGTGAATATATATTAAAAGATAGTGATTTTTCTTTTTCACCAATACTAGCTACATTTAAATCTGTAGTTTTAACCGGTTCCCTCCGAGTTTCTGAAATCCCCATAGACTTTGCACACAATTTCACACCCTGTTCCCGTAGTCAAGGGGTTAACTTTTTACATTGTGTTTCCTTTTTTCTTGATTATTTTCATTAGACTCCAGCGGACACCGCTGTGTTCCACCCTCAAATCGGAATCAACGTCGACGGAAACCTAAATCGGCGCAGAACGAGTAAAAAGCCGAAGGAAACAATTACAGTTTCAGCTATGATTCATGGTGAAACAGACGCTGTGGGCAGATAGCGTACCATACTAAAAACCTTCAGCCATATGAACTGAATAAAACCCACAAGTTTCTTTGAATAACCCGTTCAGGACAGACTGATTTTGCTACAACATGTATTCTTCATAGACCAATTAAATCCCAAATATTTTCGGGGCAGTTCTGAGCGGGTTAATTATTGAATCTGATGAAAATGACGTTACGTGTTGATGCATGACGTGATTGTTCCATTAGCTTGTCTTCCACCATCGTGGTGATCAATTTTATCATTTTTGTTTCCGTATCGACCACATTCTTATCAGTTTTATTACTGCTGTCAACAATCCTAATCCTCTAATCCTCTGCTGAGACATTAGCGCCCAGGGGCTAGAGATGAGAAGTGCCAACCCAGATAAAATGTACTGGATGCAAGCTTGAGTGCTCAAAATTCACTACCGCTCCTCAGCCCTCCAGGAGCGGTATTCAGCTAGCTATAGAATTACCTAATGTGAAAACCTGTCTCACTGCAGAACAGGGAGCAGTGGGCACAGCAGGATGAACACATTAAGAGATGCCAGTTTTTGGCAACAACTGGAAATCTGGCCCCAAATTGTAACCTTTTATGACATTTCTCTAGTATGTCATTATTTTGGCCGAATATAACATGCATTTGCCCGAATATAACATGCATTTGCCCGAATACGATTATGTTTTTGCCCAAAATACGATATGATCTTGCTTGAATATAACACGTTATGCCATAATATGACACATTATGCCATAATATGATATGAGTTTGCCAGAATATGCCGTGCTTTTGCCCAATGTTGGGTGCTTTTTGCCTGAATATGGCTGCTGTCTAAACTCCAGGAGGGGTGGGGGGGGGGGGGGGGGGGCTGCAGCCCCCTGCCTCCCGCGCCTATGTTTATAACATTAAATGATACAAACTTGCCCATTTGCTATCAACAAATTATTGTCATATGGTCATAAAATGTCAGTTTTAACCACTTCAGGAATTTGATTTGGTAAACCATGCATTCTGCATATACCCTATTTCACTCATTTGTATTTATATATTTCTGGTCAGTTTTTTCCCATGTTTGTAAGGCTGAATGTCTGTAGAAAGAGGGGTGAATTTTCTATTTATAATGTTTCCTTTTATATATTTACCAAAGACTTGCTTTATGCACATGTAGATGCCTTTATTGTCACTTCAGATAAATAATTGTAACAGCGCGCAGTCGAAGATACATATGGGCCCCGTTGCAGAAAGAGATACAATTGATTGTAAGTTACAATTAATTGTAAGTCAGATCATGTGACTAAATGTGCAAATCTGATTGGTTGAAATGTACAAATTTTCTGACTTACAATTGATTGTTTGTATCTCTGTTTGCAACGGGGCCCTAGTGTTTTTTTACTTTCCTCTTTTTCCCTTATCTTTTCTCAGCCAATTCTCTCTCCTTAATCTTGTTCTCTTGTTTCAGTTTCACAATGTACAATGTGTTAGCTATGGCTGATTGTATATTTGATTGACCCTGGCAAAATCATACTTTTGTCTGCACAAATCAAAGTTGAGAATTAAAAACTCTTTTCATTTGTTGATAAAAAATCATGAGAAAAAATAGGTATTTGGTTTAATTATGGTTGTTTCAAATTTTGCTCACGTGTGAAAATGAATACATATTTTCACTTTAGAAACCAATTTCTGCAAAACATTACTTGCGGACAAGTGCCCGATTTTGACAGTTTCGGTCATATATTATCTTGAGAAAAGACTTTAATCGGCGGCTTTAGTTTATGCAAATAAGCATAATGCCAATTTTACTGGCATTTAAATAAAGGTAACATCTTTCAAATGATTCTCATTGCATATTCAAATTGTCACATTATATTATGTTCATTGATTACAGCAGGTTAACCCGTTCACTACGAGATTTTGAAATCTTCATTGACTTTGTACACATCCCACCCGGTTCCCGTAGTCAATGGGTTGAATCACAATTATCTTGTTTTGGTAAAAAAACAATGTTTTTTAATTGTTGCTTGCGTCTAAATTCTTTCATGCATTCTCTTTGTTTGTTCCCTGCAAATTATACGACGTAATACCAATTTCGGGATTACGTTAACTCAGAGAGCCCGTCAGTGCGCATGCGCTAATCCTCAATTTCGTCAGTCGCGTGTTATTACGAGCGAAAGGACTCCTTTTGGCTCCGTAAATCAGACATTATTATCCGCGCAATCCCCGAATTTCAAAGGTAAAATACGTTATTAGTTTCTTATTTGATAATCACGATCTTCTGAAAGTGATATTTTAACGTTAGAATTGTTCGTCTCAAAAGTCAAATGGATAGCAGCACCGCTGCGGGTCCCCCGTCCGCGCCTCCACTCCTGGCAAAGCCGGGTGGCGCGGGAGCCACAGGCTCCGACGGAAAGAAAAAATCGCCCAACTCCAGTGGCAAAGTCACGGCTGGCAAAGCCAGCAGGAGTGGGCAGGGGAAATCGAAGAATAAGTCGGAACGTCCCCCGTCTGCATCTTAGGCACAGCCTAGCGCAGGAGCCACGGGCTCTCACGGGCGGATTTAGCCTTCTCTTGCGGCACAGCCGCTGTCGACACAGTCGGCAAGAGTAGGTTGGGGAAAGTTAATCGTATTCGAACTCGAAGCCAAAGGCTATGACCGAGTGTGAGCGAGTCAGGCTCACATAGTAAACAAATGGGAAATCTAGTATGATTCCCTTCACATTCGAAGCATAAGGCTATGCCTATGAGTGAGACAGAGAAATAGAATGACTCTATTTCCAATCATAAAGGGAAATCTAGCTTGATTCCCTAGTCTATATTTTCGTTCAGTAATAGACTGGATATGGAAGCGCTACTTGTACTGTAAGCGTGAATTGCGAGGCCTTGGCCTCTCCCGTTGCTACGGTTGCTCAAGCCCGTCCGCGGCCCCACGGGGGTTAGCACACGGCAATGAGAAATATCCATTTCAAGCAATCATGAATGACATACCGCCCACCGGGCTTATAAGTTGGTATATTTCAGGCAAACCTGGAAAAGTTGTCATTCCCTCTATCGCCGCATATTTGCAATAATATGGCAATTAGCATCGGATATATTTGAGAATCTATTAATTTTGTTGAATAAGAAGTAGCTTGTCTACTCTTTACTTATGTCACACCTACTAGTACTAGAGGTGACCACGGTGACACTTGTTTCTTGAAGATTCTCCGCTTATTTTTATATCCATATCCAAGCAAACGCATAACAGAGAATGACTTTATTATGCGCTATACAAATAGAACTTGATATTGTCAGTCAGATTTGAGGCAATTACAGATATGTACAGCCACGAATGTCGTGACTTGAATTTGTATACATGTAGTTCAATACGTATCACTACTAGCTTGGTGGCGCCAATGCTTATTATTATAGTCGCTCCATTTATATGGGCCGCAGTATACTGATACACATCGATAAGATGGCCCTTAGCATTGAATCGCTAAGCCAATGGCAATTCATTCTTGAACTCTTGAAAATTTAATATGTCTGTGAAAAGAGATAATACAACCTGACTTTAATGCAAGATTTATGCACTTTGGCGACGTACAAATTACCAGCTACAATGAGCATGAGAGGTTATTTCAATCATCCGCCTCGCCTCCCATCCCCACCGGGGACGTTACATGACTATAAATTCATTGGAATATATCCGCTTGGACTCGCTGAGCCAAGTCCACGGCCGGCTGTGTAGGCCTATACCAGGCCAATGTCAGGAGTGATTGAAGAATGGGCCCCTTTTTAGGGTACACACAGGAAGGAGGAACAGACTACCTCCACACACTCAGTCACAGGCTAAAGTTAAGCCCGTCTCCGATGTATTGCTAGTGCCGGGTGCCAAGAGTTGGCCCGTAGGCCAGCATGCAGGGGAGATAATAGAACTCCAAATTCAGACAAGGCAAGTGGATTATTCTGAATTTATTTCAATGAATTCAATTCGACAAATGCCAATAAATCCCAAGTTTGGGTTGACTGAGGTTGTCAGAAAACTGGCAAGAATTACAGACTTCAAGACTGTCATTGGATGCTAGATTGAGTTTCCGGTGTGGGAAATTTAATCCTTCATGAACGTTTAAACAATATAGGGAAAGCGTCACTTGTGATGCTGAAATCATACAAGAGGTTATTTATAGCCTATAATTGAATGTTATTGAGCCCTGCCAAGATAGAAGTGGGCGAATTCATATCTAATAGTTGTATTAGATTAAACAGAATGGGGTACGATTTAGCCCTCGATGATCCTTTTAGAATCGACTAACTTTAGGTCATCTGCCTTTTAAATGGATTTTCATCCACACGGCCTACATGCACTTGGTGCGGGATCTTGTATCCCCTGAATATTGTCTAGCATCCCTCAACCTCTTTGACAAAATAGTGTTGAGCTCCCCATGAGGATAATTTATACCTCAAAGTTAATTCTATGATTAATGCTGGCAATTCTAGCCATATCCAATGGCTCTGGTACATCACCAAGTCTATGTACAAGTTGCAAAACCAGCTTTCTCAAGCGGGTCGTGTCATGTCTCGAAATCTGGACGACACAATCCTGATTATTGTTATTGGGGATGATTACAACTCAAAGAAGCTATTATAAGCTACTTCTGACATCCTTGTGCATCTCGGGTTTATCCACCCTGGGAAATCGGTACCCATCCCACTAAAGAATTATACTCATTGGCTTCATTTTGAACATTGAGTTATGTTATTTAGACATTTAAATGCAAACCCAAGTCGAAATTCCCATAGAACCTAAACCCATAGAAAACCCATAGACCCATAATACTATGGGTTTTCAATAGGGAAAATGAAACATGGGACCAATAGAAAACCCATAGAGAAATCTCTATGGGACCAAAAGAAAACCCATAGAGAAATCTCTATGGGACCAATAGAAAACCCATAGAGAAATCTCTATGGGACCAATAGAAAACCCATAGAGAAATCTCTATGGGATCAATAGAAAATGCATAGAAAATTATCAATTAAATTCTCCTTTAGAGAATCATTAAATGATAATTCATACTTATATTTTCCTTATCAACCTCTTCAGACAGTGCAATAGGGCAAGCAAGGCATTGCCTCTTGTTGAAGAGGGTTAAAGAATTTAATTTAAAGCTGAACAATACATTGAGGTATATGTATTTGCAGTTAAAATACTTTTCAATGGTTAGTACAATATGCTATCATATTTATATTGTTTTCTGGAAATATTAATTCCCATCTAGGAATTGAAAATGTGGTGAATAAATTGATTATATATTATTTCATTAAAATACGCACCATTACAAATTAATATGTGTGTTAAACAAATAACAAATACATAAACATCATATTTTGTTGCCTGAATGATATGGATGAGTCTTGCATGAATATGCAAATTTTCTATGGGTCTGTAGGTTTCTATGGGATCTATGGGTCCTATGGGTTTCTATGGGTACTATGGGTTTCTATGGGTCATGTGGGTTTCTATGGGTCCTACGAGTGTATATGGGTGTGGGTTTCTATGGGTCCTGTGGGTTTATATGGGTCCTACAAGTTTCTATGGGTGTGGGTTTCTATGGGTCCTGTGAGTTTCTATGGGTCCTATGGGTTTCTATGGGTTTTATTTTCTGGGTTTCCGTTGGTCCCATAGAAACCCATAGAAACCCATAGGAATTTCATATGGGTTTTCTATGGGTTTCTATGGGTTTCTATGGGTTTCTATGGGAATTTCGAATTGGGAAGCGCTCACTAGAATGGCTTTGAAGATTTGTATTAACAATTTGGAGTCCTCAATGAGGCACATACGTTGCCATGGTTATCTGGAAGATTTTTTCGATTCTCCAGCAGGCCAATGTGTGAACCTCTCTACAATCATACTCTATTTGAGAGAGAGAAAATTGTAATACTTAAAGCAAATATTCAATGTTAGCCTTTATTTATTAAAAAATGACACTGTCGCGGGGATGATCTCTATGGTGGGTTGATCCGACCATGTGGTATCTTTATTCGCCCCCATCAGCCCGAAATCGGAGCTTGAGTTGCGTCCATGCCAGTGGGAATGGCTGGGATGCTATATATCAACCTCAGTCTAATTATGCACAGGTGGCTGATACTATGGCTTATAATTACAAACTAGAACTTATGGCATGAACTACCTTGTAACGGTAGCTGCTGGGTAATGTGACATTCAATCATTGTGTGCCTATGTGAACAATGTACATGTACTACCCGTATTGAATATGATATCATAGATGCAAGCCCTCGGATAGCAACGAGGCAACATAAATCATTACTTGTGAATTATGCACGAGTAAAACATATACATAGATATGTTATTAGTAAATTCCCATTTTAACGGGAAAATAACTCGGAAGCAGGCCATATGTATAGGCACTTTCAGGTGCGGAATACATATTCAATGGCGTTGTTTGGAACTTGGTTCCCAGAACTAGCCTTATTTGGTTAGATATGCAAATTGAATTTACTAGTTGAGGCATTCACTGTTGATTGCAACGTTTGAGTTTCTCCAAGTTCCCATTTTTTGTTATCCTTAACATTTTGGGACAATTCAAAATGATGGGATGCAGCTGGTCTGCTCATAGTTCGAACAGGCTTAATTAGGAAGTGCTCTTCCCTGGATATTGGTTTAACCCAATAACCCATGCTCTTTTTAAGGAGACTAGACTTACCTGCTCAATCAGTTGAATATGAGTCACAATGCCTATCTATAGAGGTGGATGTATACACGTTGTTGAGTTGCAGGCAGACTTTCGGAACAAACGAAAGCTTGCATTTTTAGAGTCATTGATTACTGGCGTGCAGCACATTATCAGCATATCTGGTATTAGACCCAGTAATATAAACACCCTCTTATGTCGTGCGAGGATGTCTTTAATTACGCCCTCCTGAGGTTAAAGGAGGTTTAGGATGTTATCATAGGTCTTCGCCTCACGCTTGACTTAGACTATGATACTTTGCACATTTTTCTATATCGACCCAGGGGGTCTAGCCACTGACTTGTTTGTATTTTGGACTTATAATAGTGCAGTGAGGCTCTCTTAAAATTAAGGACCTTCTAACAAAAGGATCCGGGGTGTGTATATGTACTTCAACTATCTTATGAAGTCACACCCACTGTAGGAGGCTCATGTGTATTTAGCTACCTGCGATATCTTTTACGACTTACGCAGAACAAGGACTATGGGGGTAACGGACAGTGCCGGTACCTCAAGCACATGTTAATTTGGCTAAGAGCTGGGATAATTTGTGTAGGAAATATATTATCTTATATTTATACTGTTCCTGTTGAGTTCTGGAACTTCTGGCCCATTAGGCAGGCTGGTCGTAGGAAAGTATTCCTACGCTATACATGAAATTAGTGAAGAACAGGAACATTGACTTCATAGTTGCACTCATACATGAAATCTGTGTAGAATATGAGCATAACATTTACGGGTGCTCTCATGAAGTCCTTAATGGACTCAAATGGACATGGCCAAGAGTGATTTTAAGACACCACTAATGTCAGTTGGGCTAAAAGGTTTTGTCAGTACAACGGTCTGGTTGTATGCTGGTCATACCTACATTCAATAAATGTATTTGTACATTATATTGTTGTCAGGATCGGATGTACCTGCTGAGCTTCAAAATCTCAGTTAACGTAATCCCGAAATTGGTATTACGTCGTATAATTGAAAGATTAAACGAGAACTTGTTTGAGATTTAATCTCAATTATATAAGTAATATAAAATGAGGGATTACGTCCCTCCCTTACCCTCCCTAATGTTGGGTACTAATTCGAGTTCTCGTAATCTTTCTGACTTGGTTCAGCAGGCACATCCTCGGCTATCTACGAATATTGCGGATTAGCGCATGCGCACTGATGGGCTCTCTGAGTTAACGTAATCCCTCATTTTATATTACTTATATAATTGAGATTAAATCTCAAACAAGTTCTCATTTAATCTTTCAATTAATCTCTTGTTTAGATCATTATTATGTTCTGGTCAGGTGGAGGCTGAGTATTTCTTAATTTGTACATTCAAAACCTTGAAAAAAGTAAATGTGAATATAGTTTGCCAATTCATTACAAATGATTAAATGTGGTTTGGAAGGATACTTATACCTTGCTTTGATGTACTAGCTATAACAATTTTTGTTTACATTCTTATCTTGACTTATATATAACTTGCATAATTAATTATAATTGTATATCATGACTTATTTGGTTAATTCAATGTATCATTGAGTATAAAGGCACTTATTTACATGTACGATTATACCGTTATTCTTGGTTCCCTAGCAACAGTCATTTAGATAACATGGTTAATGTTGATATGATTACGTTTGTCTATCTTTTATTATAAACATGCAAAATGTGCAATTGTGACGTTTTAATTGAACGTATATTTGATTTAGTTGTGGGACAAGATTACATTTTCCTTGTGGTATTCAAAATAGTGGAGAACAGAGTTAGAAAAATGTAATCCATACATGTTTATGAAACGGCAGCAAAACAATTATCTATGCTTATATAACAGAGGTGTTGGGAGTAGCATAACATCCTTTAGAATAATCTGAATGTTCACAATGTTATAACAATTCTGGTGATATGAGACTGAGTGAGTAATATATGGAATGGGCTCCGCCCAAAATCAAGCTGTTGACATATAAATACAAATTTGAGATTTTTGTAATACAATTAATGTACCGGTAATTGAAAGAACTCATGATGAACTGAAAATGGAAATATTTGTCATGATCACTTCATTTTTTCACTGATCAAGGTGTATACATAAATACATATTTTTGCTTTAAAATCCAATATCTGTAATACATGAGTTGCTGACAAGGGTCTATTTTGCCATATTCACTTATAAGGGGAAAATATTTCATGTGCTGGGAAGTAGACGGTCTAGTAGACCCCACCCCCTGCCTCACATAAGCTATACTCACTGGTGTAGCCATGAGGAGGGGGGCTCCTGCGCTTGCATGAGCCTCCTTTCAGCCTTTTCTGGTAGTTTTGATTTTTGGGGCTTTGAATAGCTCAAATCTAGTCGCTTCCGGGGACTCCTTCCCCCAGGACCCCTGCCAAAGGCAAAAGGCCTAAAACGTCTTGCGCCTATGCGATAATAGGTTTGGGCCCCCTTTCCAAATTCCTGGCTAGGCCACTGGTTATTATACTATTTGTATTTTACATGTAATAGTGAGTATTTATGTATTTATTTGCTACAATTTTTTTCTTCAATTTCATGTTTACATACTATTTCACTTGGATTCAGAGGGTTGAACATCAAAAGTAAAACAATAAGTGAACTGATAAATGCAATTCTATCTATTTGAGATAATTTAGATTAAACCTGCTGACATGTGAGAAAGAATATTGTCTTATATTTCAAAATGTGTCGCAGTATCATGGAAAGTATCTTGAAACAATCTTGAAAATCTCATTTAGTATCAGTTAGTATTGACGGTATCGTTATAAACCCTTCATTTGTCTTTCTAAGATGTGTTCAGTACTGAATTGTCATATCTTCCACATTTTCTATCCAATTTTATTTATTATAACATAATGTGCATCATTTTTTCTAAAAACATGATATAATAATGATGAAAAGACATTTGGTATATTCTGTAATTATTGGTGTTGATTACGAGTGAGAGCAATGAATTTTGTGCTGAATTATTGTATAATTAAATCTTCTTATCGGGGAGTATTGGTCAAACTTAACTTTAGTAACCAAAACCTGCATCATTACGGTACAAACTAATAGTTATAACTCCACCATGCTCGAAAGGTATACACAATTACAAACGACTAAGTAAAAAACCCTGTTATCATTAAAAAAGAGCCGTTACAACTCAAGAGGGCGCTCTCTAAAATTTCATACAAAATTGTGCATTATTTTGTTGTTTTGTTAGAATAATGATTCAATAGAAATATCATCAACAACTATTTAAAAACCTATTTAGATTTTGTTCAAAGTAGTCTATATAAGTATTTTTTGTATTTTTCTAAAAAGTCAAAATGTTCCCCTGCCGGTAAACTTATGAATAAAATATCTTGAAATCAAAATTTTCAACTATGAGAGCATTTGAAAGGGAATGATTCTCATTTTACATGTTTTTTCAAGGAACTTTCAAATGGAATTAAAACCAACCAATTTAGTGTCGAGGGGCATTCGGGAAGTACCAATACTCAAGTGTACCTTTAATGAATTTTAGGAGTAATAAGTGACAAATAAATTTATTTGTGATGTGGTATCTCAATTATTGAGAATCCCAAAACTCAAAAGCATTAAAGTCATGCACAGAATGCAATGCATCCATCCAGAGGCGTAGCGTGGTCGGACTGGGGGGGGCACACCTTATGTATTGTTTTATTATTTTTGTTTTGTTTTAAATGTCCCCTTACGCAAATTATTGGGGGGGGGGGGGGGGCACGTACCCCCATCACTACGCCACTGCATCTATCAATTTATCAAAGAGGGAGGGAAAAATGAAGATTGAAATACAGAAAAATGTTGCACAAGTCAAACTCACATATAACTTATAATTGAAATCTTTACTAAGCTAGAGGTTTATTATTTGTTTCTTTATTTCCACTGATTTTTTTGACTTGTGTTAATGAAAATTTCAGATGGATGGATGGATGGATAGATAGATAGAAAGCTAGGAATACAAAATATACAAATATAAATAGGTAAATAAAAAAACATAAACGTTGGAGAAAATGCATTAGCCTTCTAAATAGATAGTGTATATAAACTTGTATCACAGAGTTAGGATTTCTTTTAACTTTCAATCTATTTTGTTTGCGACTCCAAGCAGAACCCAGATATTTATCTATAGAAATAGGCAGATGAGATAAATTGGATGGATGGATGGATTAGATGGATGGATGGATGGATGGATGGATGGATGGATGGATGGATGGATGGATGGATGGATGGATGGATGGATGGATGGATGGATGGATGGATGGATGGATGGATGGATGGATGGATGGATGGATGGATGGATGGATGGATGGATGGATGGATGGATGGATGGATGGATGGATGGATGGATGGATGGATGGATGGATGGATGGATGGATCGATAGAAAGATAATATAGATAGATAGATAGGATAGATAGATAGATAGATAGATAGATAGATAGATAGATAGATAGATAGATAGATAGATAGATAGATAGATAGATAGATAGATAGATAGATAGATAGATAGATAGATAGATAGATAGATAGATAGATAAATAGATAAATAGATAGATAGATAGATAGAAAGATAGACTACCACCAGGTGTGGATCTACCCCGAAAAGATTGGGTCACCCTCAACAGGCTCCGCACACGCAGGAGTCGGCAGATTCAATGCCAACATGCACCGCTGGGGACTTATACACCTTCTCCGGCTTGCACGTGTGGATCACCTGAGCAGACTGCCTCCCACATCATTGAAGAGTGCCCAATCCTTCGCCCACCCTGCCACCAAAACCCAGATTTAAACAACTTGGACCCCGACACTGTCCATTGGCTACAAAAGTTGTGTGATGTTGCGTAGAAGCTGCGCTGCCTCATACGCAAGAAGAAGAAGAAGATAGATAGATAGATAGATAGATAGATAGATAGATAGATAGATAGATAGATAGATAGATAGATAGATAGATAGATAGATAGACAGATAGACAGATAGACAGATAGATAGATAGATAGATAGATAGATAGATAGATAGATAGATAGATAGATAGATAGATAGATAGATAGATAGATAGATAGATAGATAGATAGATAGATAGATAGATAGATTGATAAATAGACAGGTAGAAATATTTTATTTGGTCTTCAAACATGTAAATGTTACAAAGAAATGTGTCATCCATTGCATTGGCAAGAGACTTCATAACAATTATTAGATAGATAGATTGATATATATTGTCTATCTGTTTTTAATCTATGGAAAGTGATGAAACTGTTTTGGGATTATATTATTAATTTCAAAGCCGCAATTACGATCTTTCGATGGAAGCAAATGGCAAAAAAATAACAACACTGGACTGAATTCTGCCGCAGATGGCGCAATAGATCTTGTTCTTATTTTCCCATTGGATAGCATGGGCGCGCCATGGGTGCCGCCATTTTGCAAACGCAACCCATTTATTGTGTACAAAACGTGAGCGCTCAGCATGTCCGAAGTCGAACAACACAACGGAGGCACAATGGAAAATGAAGTAAAAGTAAGTTTTTGGCGTATCTTGCAACTTAATAAAAATATTGATAGTGAAAATGATGAAATTAGTTTACCATCGGTCTATTTGTGTGATTCGATTTCCCAAAGTTGCTTCGATTATCGAATGTTTGATTAAAAATAAACCGTTTAAGCGTGTCGGAAATCGGATACGCTATGTGTGAATAACAAAAAATTGTTAAACCTTGAACCTTGAAGAGATAATCCCTATAGCAGCTCACTGGGGAAGCTAAACTGGGATGACTAGTGATGTGACGTCAATGGCCGACGTGAAAAGTGAGGGTATTTACAGTGTAGGTGAATGTCCATTATATACAATAAGAAATGGAGTGTTTAAGTGCAAGTAAAAACCAAGCTCTGATCTACAGCATCCTGGATCCCACCGGAGGCTGCATGCATCTAAGAGCTGGTAGGGCAGCCTTCTGGAAAGCAGTCACAGATGTTGAGTTGACTGCTATGCTTGGTAGTTGATTCCAGATTCGAATGGATCGTGGGTAGAAGGAGAATTTGTAGGGGTCTATTGTGGCTTGTGGTATTGAGTATTTGAGGTTGTGGTCGTTTCTCCCAAAGTACGAGGCTGGTACGATGAGGACTGGAGGTGAGATGCTGACAAGTGCATGGTGAATTTTGAACAGCACGGTAGTCTGTGCAAGGATCCGGCGTGTGTGCAGGAGGTCCCAATCAAGTGCAGTTACAAGTGCAGAGGCTGATGTGCTCCTCCTGTAGTCTTGATGCACAAAGCGGGCTGCTGCTCTCTGCACTCGCTCTATCCCTTGAATTGAAGTGGAGTTGTACGGGTTCCAGGCTTCGGAGCCATACTCAAGTTGCGGGCGTACAAGGGCCAGGTATGCCCTGTTCTTCACTTCTTTCGAGCATGGGGACAGTGTTCGCCGCAGCAGTCCTAGGGTTCTGTTGGCCTTGTGCAAGATGGTCTGGCAGTGAGAAGCCCAACGAAGGTTCTTTGAAACAGTAACTCCTAGGTACTTGTATTGTTCTACCCTTGGGATGGTCTCATTGTGCAGGTAGTACTCATGGATGCTAGGCTTGTGCTTCCTGGAGATGGTGAGGCTAGCACATTTGCTGATGTTAAATGCCATGAGCCACTTGGTGGACCAATCTGCCAAGGTGTGTAGGTCTTGTTGTAAGATACTGTGGTCGTCTTCGGATGATATGTCACGGTAGATCACACTGTCATCTGCAAACAGGCGCATTCTGGACTGGATGTTCTCAGTGATGTCGTTGATGTAAAGCAGGAACAGGGTTGGACCGATCACCGATCCTTGGGGTACACCAGATGTTACTGCCCTCCAAGATGATCTCGATCCATTTACTGTTACTGCTTGTTGCCTGTTTGAAAGGAGTGCCATTATCCAGCGCGATGTGTCTCCAGTGATACCATAGTGTTGTAGTTTGGTATGAAGATGTTGGTGGGGGACACGATCGAACGCCTTCCGAAAGTCCAAGAAGACAACATCGGTTTGACCTCTCCTTTGAAGGGTATGTGCCCAGTCGTGTGTAGCTGATATGAGTTGAGTTGTAGTGGAGAGCTTCTGCCTGAATCCATGCTGTTCATCTATCAGGATGTTGTTAGATGATACATGTTTGGAGATGTGGCTGAGGACAACATGCTCCATCACTTTGCAACAGATGCAGGTCAGCGAGATTGGTCTGTAGTTGGAAGGATTGCATTTGTCGCCCGACTTATGGATGGGTGTTACAAAAGCCTGTTTCCATGGTGTAGGGACGACACCGGTGTTAAGGCTTTGCTGGAACAAGAAAGCCAAGGCTGGAGCAATCTCGTGGGCGATCAGTTTCAGGAGTCTGGGTGGTAACTCGTCTGGTCCACTTGCCTTTGCTGGGTTGAGCTGCAATAGTTGCTTCGCAATTCCAGGACGATGGACATGAAGATGACCAATGTTCCCGTAAGGAGAAGGCCCATGCATGTGCTCTTGCTGGTTTTGTTTCTCAGTGAAGACAGATTGGAAATACGAGTTCAAACATTCTGCCTTGTCCTTGTCAGAGGCGTACAGCTTGGATTCTTTGCGTAGAGGAGGAATTCCGATGTTCTCGGAACGTTTGAGTTTTACGTAAGACCAGAAAGACTTGGGGTTGTCAGTGAGGCTGTTTCCGATCACGTTGTTGATGTATTCCTGGTGTGCATGGTTTACTAGTTTGGCAACTTTGTTGCGGTGCTGTCTATATGCGTGCCACGATGAGGTGCTGGGACGACTTCGTGCTTTTTTGAAGAGTCTGTCCCTCTTCCGCATATGCCTTTTCAAGCTGTGATTAATCCAAGGGAGGTGGAATCTGTTCTTTGTCATTTTAGATGGAACATAATCTAACATGCAGTTGTTGAGAAAATTTGATATAGTGGTCCAGTTTTCATTGACAGAGTTGAGTTCTGGGGATGACAGAAGAAAGTTGGTGGTGAACTTGTCGACAGCATCCTTGAGCCCTTTCTGATCGGCCTTGTGGAACTGGAAGACTTTCCTGGGTGGCTTGGGAGCAGTTCTTGGGTTACCCGAGAAGGTAAATGACACTATGTGGTGGTCCGAGATGCCTGGGTGAACACATACCTCCGACACCAATCCAGGATTGGAGGTTATGACAAGATCCAGGACATTGCTAGACTCAGGCCGCGTAATGTCCCTGACGAGTTGCATCAGAGAATGCTCGAGCAAAAGATCCAGTAGATGCTGGTGGTAGCTCGCAGTAGGAGGGTTTGACGTGGTGCATGATGACCAGTTGATGTCAGGGAGGTTGAAATCGCCTCCGATGATGATGTTCGGGTGGCTACGTCGATGTTTAGTCAACAGTTTGGACAAAGATTGGTGAAGTTCATCTAAGCCTTGTTTCCGGTTACTAGGTGGACGGTAAAAGCTGGCTATGTACAGCGGTTTCGCATTAGTAAACTGGATGTTGCACCAGATGAGCTCACAATCCACATCAAACTCGGGACAGTTGGTGACAATCAGAGATTCGTGTACTGCAACGAATACGCCACCTCCATGCTGGTTTCTATCCTTGCGGAAGACGTTGTAACTTCTAGGAAATATGCTATGGGTGGGAACACTGCTATCAAGTTTGGATTCGCAGCCAAGGAGAACATCCGGTCTGTGGTGATCAATCAAAGCTTGAAAGCGTCCCTGTTTGGAGATGCTTTTTAGTCCGTTACAATTAACAATGACTGTCTTGATATTCTTTCTCCGGTTCTTAGTTGGAGTAGAGAAATGGCTTTTAAAAGTGTGGATTGTTCGCAGGTGAACTGAGTTGAGAACTTGAGAGAATGATTAAGGTGGTGATCAGAGCTAGACACCCTAAACTAATAAGGTAGGGGTAAAATTACACTTTACCGCCACGGCTTCACTCGGATTTCTTCACTTTCTGTAAACTGAATAATGTACTATTATTTATATAACTATTAAAATTAACTGTTTCCGATCATCATGATTCATGCCGATGACGATGTTCTTTTGTCTAGAAATTAAGATCGGGGTAATTCGGGGGGTGTCCCCCGATGTCGATGATAAGTCAATCTAATTCTTATAACAAAGGTTATTTAAGCTCTAAAAACGACAATAATCTGCAATTTTCGTCACATTTTTACCACTTTCCTCCTGCTTGACTTGTTCAGTGTGCCAAAATAAGCGTCACACGTTGACACGCAGTGGCTTTAGATAGGGTTTTGTGGCTTTTGTGTGTGTTACTGTTATTGTGGTTGTGCGCGCATGAAGGAACAAGCAAGCAGAGGTTGCCAGTGTTGTGGCGGTAAAGTGTAAATTCCCCTAAAGTAGAGACGGACAGATGTGAATCAAATTATTTGATTTGATCCTCTCCCGAAAGTTTCACTTTCACTTCACTCTTATTGAAAAATGTTGGAAGATTAATTTTTCAAAAATGTATAATTATGTAAGAAAGCATTCATTAAACTTAAAGAGGATATCTGTCAATTCACAATTGTATATTGAAATGTTTGGGAGCCGGGAGAGCAGTCTTCGAGTTTGACTTTGAGTCTTGACTCTTGAGAGCATGGTTGATAAAAAAAAGAAGAAGACAACCTTCATCTTCTAGTTGTACATCTTTTGCATCTATTCCATATCCTAGGAGACACAATAGCTTCAACAATTTTGCAAAACTGCACAAATTTGTTAAGCTCAATTTAAAAAAATTAAACTGATATTGATATATGATTTCAAATTTTTAGCCAATAAGTATAAAACGCAAACTTGTATTACTATTGTATTGGTATTATTGTATTCGTCCTACGATATTGTTTCTTGAAACAGATTTTAGGAGGGAATTCAACAAAGAACAAAGAAATCTACAAGCACAGTTCCCCCTGAAACAATTTTGGAAAACATTTTAGCCATGACTTTATTTTCTCTGATTGTCTCATACTCTGATATTTATTTTCATCTTAGGAGGTAGCAGAAACAACCAAAGAAGAGGAGACCAAGGAGGAAAATGCAGTGGAAGGAAAGCAGGAGAAAGAAGAAGAATTGAAGAAGGAAGAGGATGAGGGAGAAGATGACGATGAGGAGTCATCCGATGAAGAGGAGTTGCCGTGTAAGTAATCAAGATGTTAGACTTTAAAGCTAACTATCAATGTTAGATTCCAATAAAAATCCTAGAAATAAACACTTTTCTTTGCTGGAAATGTACCATGTTTTCTGGCAATAAATAAAATCAAGACAATGCAAAAAAAAGAAAAAAAGATTTGTTATTACATTTTTGTCTCTTTTTTTTTCTTTCAGGGAAATCAGTGAAGGCTGGTTGCCGTATATTATCTTTAAAAACATCACTGGAAACAAATTATGTTATTTAAGTAGATCTCAAAAAGGGGAAATATCCATCTAAAATTGCATGTTTTTTTTTCTGTTGACTGGCTCTTTTAAAAGTTTTTTGACATAGATGTCTGAAAAAGAATGCTCCATTTTAAATTGCATCTTTATTTTTCTGAACACTGACTCCTTGTTCAGTGGGTTCTACAGAGCTGCCAAGTCTCCCTGATTTCGCAGGAGTCACCCTGAAAATAGACCAATATTACTGCATCGAATTTCCTTCCCACCAGCCAATCTCTCTGATTATTGAAAGATTATTGTCATTAGGTTGTATGCATTTGATAGATATTTCCCTGATTTCTGATGAAATTTCCCTTTCCTGGGGGGTGTTAGTTGAACTTAACTCTAAGTTGGACTTAAAAAGTATGGAAAGCCATTAGTTTTTTGGAAAACAATTGTAAACGTTATTTTAAAAGGCATACAATGTTGTTTCAAATCATTCATATTTTTCTATTATCAAGGAGATTTCATGTTCGTCATGTAAAATTCATGAAAAGTCTAACATGCTTGCAATTTTGCTTTTGAATATATGTTATTCCAAGACTGCATATGGCTTACCATACTTTTAAAGTCCAACTTAGAGTTAAGTTCAACTTAGGATTTTTGTGAAACACCCCCCTGATAGTTGAATTTCAATGTTGGTAGCTCTGATTTTATATTTCACCAGATTATATTTCTATTTCTTTGTTCTTGTTCAGTGGGTTCCGTGGAGGCCCCAGTTCAGATTATGACTGGAAAGAGAGACCGAAAGAAGACGGACAGGCTGGTGATGGTAGAAACTCCAAAGACGCCGGAGAAGAAATTTGAGGTTCCGGAGGGAAAGGGCACAAAACTTGGAGACATAGCAATGAGTAAGTTTAAATCTACTGTTGATTATTCTCAATAGAATTGTATTAACCAGTGTTGGGTATCTCGAGATCGATCTTGATCTCGAGACCAGTCTCGAGATCGGCATCAGTAATCTCGATATTGTTCTTGATCTCGGACATTTCTGATCTTGATCTCAGAGGTTCTGATCTCGATCTTGATCTTGATCTCGGACTGTCTGATCTATCTTGATCTCGAGACCAGTCTCGAGATCCAGCATCAGTAATCTTGATCTTGTTCTTGATCTCGGACATTTCTGATCTTGATCTTAGAGGTTCTGATCTCGATCTTGAGCTGCGGATCTTGGTCTTGATCTTAATCTTGGACTGTCTGATCTTGATCTCGGACCCTCTGGTCTTGAACCCAACACTGGTATTAACACTACATGTAAATGTGCAAACTAAATTTTAGTATCACAGGCATAGTCCTTTAGCTCCAGCTTAAAGGGGAGCCAATCAAATTACTTTTTTCAGTGCATGATCAGATGACGTTTCATACGGTACTGTTGGAAAATATGGCAGCCTACAGTAATCGGTCAAAACATTTGCTAGTGGTTTTAAAAATCAGTTCAAATCTTATCAGTAATAGTAAGCAAAAATCCCAGTGTCTCGTTTCCATTTTATTGTCAACCTATACTATGAGAACCTGGTATGTCAGGTCAATATATCATTTTGGTGGCAATTAGATCAAAGCATTGCGTTATAAATTCACTTTGAACAAATGTTTTGTTTTCTTTGATATTATTGCTTCATTTTGCTTAGAACTAGGTATTTGTATTGTGTAGCTATTCTACTCTTTGTTGAACATGATATTTCTATATTTCGTTTGTTTTTATTTTTATAGTCGCCTTCCAGCTGGAGAAATTCAAGATACAAGATCTGAAGCCACTTCACAGATTCTTGTTTGGAAAGATAGTCAAAGTGAGTTAATAATCCAGGGTTTGTGATTATTTTTTTAAGGAGTGATTTCAAATATACTTGAGTAAAGATTATTTCTAAAAAAAAAATGTTTTGTGAGTCTTTCGCTAAGTTTTTAATTTTTGAAGAAAAAAAAACCCACGATGGACTTCTTAATGTGGCCGAAAAATCTTATGAGAATAATAATTATAATAATAATGATAATAGTAATAATATTAATAATAATAATAAATAACATTTTTATAAAGCGCTCAAACAAAATAATAATAATAATAGGTTTGATTCATACAGTGCCAAATACGATAGAATATTATCTAATTTTTCCTCCCAGAGTAGAATAAATGTATGATATACTGTATGTATGGCATTTTCTATACAAAGAGTAACATCAATTTATTGATATATTTCATGATTAAAACATGATTAAAATTATTCTTCAATGTTTTTTTCATGCTTCTCTCATTTTCTCTCTCCTCATAGGACATCTACACAAAGAAGAACATCAGACTCTTCTCCGGTTTCAACTTTGACAAAGAAGATCCAGAGTTTGCTAAGAGGGAAGCCCTCCTCTGGAAGTAAGTTACCCTCAAATAATTATTGCCATTTATGTCCACTGAGTGATGGATGAACATTCCATAGTAAATGAATGTCATTTGAAGAAGAAATTTGCGAAATTTGTGTTCTTACCCAACTACACTTCAGTTGTAAATATCTTTATAATGAAATTAGAAATTTTGAAAACCGAAACCTATACCATGCTTCTATTGACAAAACATATATACAACAAGGTATGTGAGAACGCTTTGACTATATGTTTTTGTTGTCAATTTTACCAATCAGATTTACGATGGAAGGACTGAGGGAGGTGTGCACCATTCTGGATGTGGAGAAGAAGGGAAACAAAGAGCAGATTATGGAGCGAGTTATAGAATTCTGCTTCAACCCCCAGCCATCAGGGAGAGCTCCTCCTGATAAAGGTCAGTGACGTAGCCTGTTTAAGTGATTGGGGAGTTGGGGGGGGGGGGGGGGGGGGGGGGTTGGCGCCTGCCCTTTGTATTTAAACAAATGTTTCCACAAATTTGTATCCCTTGGCTATGCATTTTATTTATAAGAAGAAAGGCAATGAAGAACAGATAAGTATTGAATGTGTAATAGAATTCTGCTACAACCCTCAGCCATCTGGGAGAATACCCCCTGAAAAAGGTCGGTGGCAGCGACGTATTATTTTCCAACTAATTAGGTGGGCTGTACATCATACAGACCACCTCATAATTTCGTTAGAATTGCCTTTATTTATTTATTATTATTATTATTCTTTATTTTTCTTATTTCCAATCACTTTTTTGTTACCAAGATAACTTGAAAATGGCTCAATCAAGTGCCTTGAAATTTGGCACACATATATATAGGCATATGGACAAAGCAAAATAAGGTTTTGAACCCTGACCTTGACTGATGACGTCATCTAGGCGCCATTTTGTAAAATTTTCTGAATATCTTCTCATGATCATATCTTCATAACGAAAAGTTGTTTCTCATTCATATTTATCATGATCAAGGTCAATATCCGTCCGGTCAATTTCAGGTCAAAAAACGCGCGCGCATGCGTACGTGCGCGCGTCAGCGCGCGCGCAAAATTTTAAAATGTTCAAAATCGTCGCAAATTCATTTTGGATACGTTTTAGGCCATTTTAAGCATTTTACGAAAAAACGCGCACACGCGCATGCGCGCGCGTTTTCGCGCGTACTGGCATTTTGCAACATAGAATCGCCGAATTTTCTCTGTTATCATATTTAGCCCATCTTTCCAAGCATTTTGATACCTTGTTCACCTTTTTCTGACTAGTAAAAACGCAATGAGCTTCCGTTCAAGAAACATGTCCGTGCGCGCGAGCTCTTGTAATACATAGCATATGGGCAATTCCGTATGAGAGAAGGCAAAAACACCACATCTCAAAGTTGAGCAATCTTCCCTAAATCAAACTGTTATCAATAGAGGAAAACTTGAATTTTAGGAAACTGAAAACCGTTTGTATATAGCTCGATTGGTTTTTCAAATATTTCTGCTTGAATTGAACAGAAATTTATGACCTTTTATTCATAAATCAGCTTCATTTTGTGAAAATAAAGTGAATCTTTTAATTCAATGACTGTTTCTGCTCATTTTCTCATATTTTCCATACGATGTTGTAACAAACACAAATTGTAAAGCATGGGCAGTAACTTCATTGCATATTTTTTTGAGAAATTTTTTTAATCTATGCACATTTGATCGTAATTCCGTTACGATAAAACGATTTAAGTTTTTCTCAATATCTTATTACTTGTTTTTTAGTCATGTCATTGTGAATTCTCTTCCTTCACCATAGTCCTAAGAACTTCCAACATAATTTTCTGAAATAATGTCACTACTTTTTCCCAAAATGGCGTAACAGTATTAGTAATTCCGTTACGTAACGGAATTACATGCACATGGTTTGTAAGGTATTGAATGATATTGCTGAAAATAACATTTTTTCTTGTTCTGAATGTAGAAATACCCTTTAAATAGCATGAACTGTAGCCATGTAGACAATAAGTCATTATACATACAGTACATGTACTGTACAATGTTACTTTATCTGACTCATTACCTCACATGCTTCATATTGCATCAATGGTGATTTAACTAAATTGATACACGATAGATAATTTCTCTAATTTCTCCACGAATATAATAGAGATGATAATGTTCTATCATTAAATTAGTTTCCAGCAAGAACCACTTGACTGAAATTATGAAGATGCAGCAGATTCATGTTTGTACTTTAGAAAGGGAAAAACAAAAACAATAACAAAAATTTAAAAATATCCAGTAATTAGTATGACACTGGTTCTACATTTATTTTTTCAAATTAATTTACATTGATGTATTTTAAGATATAAATCATTCCTTCAACTTTCAAGGAGATTTAATATTAATAATTTTGTATGTAGATTTGAATATCATTGATCAGTTAAGGGCTCATAACTCACCATTAATTATGTAAATTTGTATTAAACTGAAGCATATAAAATCAAACATAAATACAGAATAGGCTTCAAGATATTCAAAACTATACATAATACAGGCTAAGATATGTTTTATTCATTATCATAAAGTCAGAATTCATTGAGTGTTCAGTGTGCTTCTGTATGCAGATCAAAGAAGATGTACAAAGTATTTGCATTTTCAAATGGGAATTCCTAAAGGTGTCTTTCATTTTTTGCAATTCGATTTTTATATTTTATATGCCAACTTTTTGTATTTGGATCATACATGTTTATATCCGTACATGTATTTCATGAAATGAATGAAAACGCATTCTAAATTGATTTGAGAGTAAATTAAGATCACTTTAGGATGAATTTTTAAAAGAATAATTTTAGAATATAACAAGAGTTTATATAACAAATCTCGATTTGTTTGTAATTCTGTTATGCACACACATAAATTCAGGACTTGTTCTGGTCCTTATGTAAGAGTTTAACAATGCATACATTGTTTAACAATGCATACAAATTAACAATGCATACAAATTCTTTACTATAGACTGTACGCAGAAAAATGTAACCAAGAAATTGCATTTTCATGGGTGGATTCATGGGTGGATTTCACAGGCGTAATTCCGTTACAGTGACATTCGTTTGTCTTAAGGTAATTTCAGAGGTTAAAATAGATAATTTCTGGAAAAAAGATGTACCAAATTCAAGTTTGTAACTTAAATGATAAGTTTTTATTACCAATGAAGAATTTTTTGTGGTAGCTTTTGCAGAAAATCATTACAAAGTTAGTGTTGAATAAAAGACCCCTTTCCGTTATGATTGTATTTTGGTCTCCTGACGCTACAGTGTTATAGATTTGTACCTCTAGTACCCCTGCCAGTTATTAAAGTTGTAAAAACTGTGGAAGTGAAAGGAATTTTAAATATGATTAAGAAAACAGAGCTAAAAATCACTTATATGTCATTCTGTAACAGTGGAATTGCCCATTCACAATGCATTTCCATTCACACAGATTTCCAATATTCAGGAAGTTTACGAGGCTTTATAGCATTGAAAGTTGAATTATTTGACCTGTTTGTGATTTTAAATTGTTTAAATGTTTCTTGATATTGATGATGTGCAGTTCTTTAGCATGTCACATAATGTAGGTACTTTTTTTTTTTTTTTACTTTGGGTTTTTTCACAATTTAACCATTTTTCTTGAAGTAAAGGAAAAATTTAAAAATGTTGCTATTTTTTACTTCAAATATGGTTATTATTGTCAAATTATTGATTTTTGAAAAGTATTGAAGCTAAAATGTGAATTTGTTGTTGTTCATGTAGCGATTTGTGGAAAAGTTGATCCCACTGCTCAAGTTGTGTAATTCCGTTACACACTTTAGTGGACATAGTTTCTAGGATTTTTCTTTCATTTAATTGATGCAATCCTTTTTAATTTCTTGCCTACTAATATGAAGCTGAAAATAAACCGAAATAAAGCTGGAGTTTAGCAATATTTTTTTCAAATTTCACTCTTATTTGTATTTTGGCCATATTTTCATTTGTTTTACACATAACAAGTTCAAAATTTGCTTTACAGATATGTCAAATTATGGTTTATATTCAAGTGCTAGATAGCCTTGATGTTTGCATTAGCATGTAAGAAAAGTTGAGTGCAAAATAATTGAGTTTTCCTTGTAACTTTCAGAGATGTAATTCCGTTACAAATTTGTGTAATTCCGTTACAGTGGTCTTTTTTCAAAAAAGTGAATTTGTGAACTTATCATTGTGTTGTTTATGCACGTACTTGTTCTAAAATGAAGTTGACATTATCAAGATAGAAAAAATACATAAAATCAGTTTCAAAGTGTCTTATATTTCAGAGAAACTCAACGCAAACTTGTAGCAAAAAAAAAACTCCATTCTCCGGTAATTCCGTTACGGTCACACATATTGGTCTAGTGTGCAACAACACATGGAAGATATAAAACCATTTCCCTATCATGTTGTAGCCTGGTTACCCGTGCAACTTATATAAGTATCAAAATTTACTCAAGTCATGAGAATATTGCGCAGGGAATGAAATAATGAGCAAAAAACGTCTCTGAATGTAATTCCGTTATGGTGGAATTGCCCATATATGGGCAAAAACATGCCTATACAAAATTCATTGTAACTCTTCAGAATGGATGGGAACTCCCAAGTTTTTTTTCATATTTGGATAGATTATGAGTCGGAGATATGATTTCATGTCTCATTTGACCCTCAATTAACTCATGGCGTCATCATAATGGCCTCCGAACTCAAAATTTCAATTTGCATATTATGACGTCAGCATATTTTTGGAAAATTTATTGTATCTCTGTAAATATTGATCGATTTTCTTCCAAATTTTGATATGTTCTATCTGAGACAATTCTCTACAAATGTGATGATCACGATTTTTCATTTTGATAAAGGCATCATGGCGTATTTTTGCGATTTAAGGAGGTATGTCATTTTTTCACATTTTGCGTGTATTCTCTATGGGACATGACTTTTTTTCAAAACTGGATTCTACATTCCCGTCTTTCGCGACCAATATCTTCTTCGTTTTAGCTTCGTTTACGCTGAACTTCGAGTATGTTGTAGCTGAGACAATAAGCTATCTCAAATGAGCCCTTGATTATGTCTTTAATTTTAGTTCGACCAGCCCACCTATACTTGTTCTAAACAAGTATTACAATTCTAGTTTTCATTGTGGTCCTCCAAAGAAGTGGCCGTAGGCATTATGTTTTCTGGTTGTTTGAGGTCTGTCCTAGTTTCATTCTCGCAATATTTTGGGAACGGGTTGGGGGTTCTATTTCAAACTTTGTATGGGTGTACATGTCAGAGTGGCAATGATCAACTTAGATTTTGGGGTCATGCGGTCAAATGTCAAAGGTAACAGAGCTTGTACAGATTATATTGCAATGTCTTCGAGAACCAGTTGATGATAATGATGATGATGATGATAATGAATACGATGTCGACAACAATGGTGGCAGTGCAGATGACGACGACGAGCTTAGTGGCAGTGACAGCGGTGACGATAATATTTTGGTGAATGTGAATGGCAATATGTGTAAAGATGATGTAGAATGGCCGAAAAATAATTCCTCTTGATTTAAAATGTGTTCACAATGGAAATATTTTATAGCATGTTTTGTATGTCCTTATGAATACCAGGAGAAAAGAAAAGACGATGACGACGACGAGCGTAGTGGCAGTGACAGCGGTGATGATAATATATTTTGGTGAATGTGAATGGCATTATGTGTAAAGATGATGTAGAATGGCCGAAAAATAATTCCTCTTGATTTAAAATGTGTTCACAGTGGAAAGATTTTATAGCATGTTTTGTATGCCCTTATGAATACCAGGAGAAAAGAAGGCAAAGGCGAAAGCGAAAGCTGAGGCGAAAGCCGAGAAGAAGATGAAGAAGAAGATGAAGAAGATGAAGAAGCAGAAGGATGGGTCGGCCAAAAAGAAGAAGAAGACGAAGACGAAGGCGGGAGGAGACGCCTCGCAGGCTAGCGAAGACGGTGATACGACAATGGAGGAAACGACGGAGGAAGATAGTCAAGGGGACTCCAGCATGGCAGAGAGTGTGAGTAGTGATAATAATATGACATATTTATATTATATAGCACTTAATGCAAACAGGCCTCTAAACACTTTAGGGAAGAAGATAAGAGTATAAAGAGTATGTATAGAGAAGAGTTCAAGCTATGACTGATAATATTGTTTGAACAGATGATTTTTACACATCACATTACACCATATAAGCAATTAAACCTTTTATTTATGTCGCGATGGATAATATCTTTTGATTTATTGGGCAATAATAAAGATAATAAAAAAAAAAATCTTCATAGTTCAAAAATGGCAAAGAAGGCATCACCAAAAGCTGATGACGAGTGTGACCAACCAACCCTTTGCTATTGTCCTCACAAGTTCTCCCCTACAGGATGGAGACCTTTGATTCATTGCCTCTAATGCTGGGCTCCACACTTACCTTTTTTGTCAGTGGCCCCGTCGGGCCAGTGAAATAATTACTTCCCCTTTTCTGGTGGCACGAAAGAATAAGTTACTGTCCCGAAAAGTTCATTTTATGAGTTCACTTTTTACTATTCAAAATATCACTATTTCCTTATGTGATTATAGATGAAGCATGACATGGAAGAAAAAAAGATTTGTATGCCTCCGCAACGAAGTAGCCGGAGGCATTATGTTTTCGGGTTGTCCGTCCATACGTACGTATCTCAAGAACCGATTGACGGATTCTCACCAAACTTGGTTCATGTATTTTGGGGTCATGAGGTCAAAGGTAGCAGGGCACAATATATATGCTAAATTAGATTGTAATTGCAAAATCTCAAGAACTGAATGTCATATTTCAATCAAACTTGGTATCTGAATGTATCCCAGGAAGCCATTGTAGCCATCAGATTTTGGGTCATAAGGTCAAGGTCACATGACTCATGCCAAAATAGCTTATAATTGCAATATCTCAAAAACCAGTTGACAAATAACCATCAAACTTGGTACCTACATTGTATTTGTATCTTTTAATTTTTACTATTACAATTGAGTTGAAGAATGAATTCAATGCATGTTAATTTGAGCTTGATATAAATCACGCAATGGCGGAGGCATCATTTTTGACTGCAGTCAAAGATCCATCTAGTTTTAAAATTTGTCAATGTCGGGTTGAAAATCTACTTGACCGATCGGGCCACCAAAATATGACTTTTATACATTTTTGCTGGCCCAAAGTGCAATTTCACTGGCCGTGGGCCAGTGCTTGTGTCGAGCCCTTTCTAATGGTTTTATTTACATATTGTTTTTTACATTTTTACAGGACTCAAGTCCGAAAAAGGCAAAGAAGACTCCCAAGAAGAAGAGCACACCAAAGAAGGAATCAGTAAAGAAAGATGCAGCAAAGAAGGATTCGGCAAAGAAGGATTCGGCAAAGAAGGATTCAGGAAAGCCAAAGTCACCAAAGAAAAAGAAGGTAGCCGTCAAGACGCCATCGAAACAGACAAAGAAAGCTAGTCCTGTCAAATCAGCAGCGAAGAAGACTCCGCAGAAGAGGAAACAAGATGAAATAGGTAAAGATTAATTTTGATTAATTTATACCAATTTTTAGGAGATATTGATGTTCCCAATGATTTTGGCATCATTTTCTCATAACGCATCTAGAAAATGCATTCTCTAATTTGGAGAAGATAATTACAATGTTCCCTAAAAATTTGATATTATTTTCTTGTAACGCATATAAAAAAAGCATTCTCTAATAAGTAATTTTTAGAAGATAATAACGATTTTCCCTATAAATAGATAAAGACGATGTTCTGGCCGATTATATGAACATCATTTTGATATGTTTCAGATTGATTTTCAAATGATCCATCTTATCTCCCAGAGAATATGACGATGCTCTTGATGATACATCATTTAAAATCATGCATTTAAAAAAAAATCTGTTCTCTTACCTTTAAAAAGATTAGACCGATGATTAAATGCATCATTTTTTTAAACAAATGGGTGAAAATAATGCATTCCCATACCTGCTATGCTTATTATGACCTTGTCCCATATATCCAGGTACTATGTGTTAACCCGTTGAAGACGAATTGATTTTGGTATAACATGCATTCTCCATAGACTCAAGCCCGAATATTTTCGGGACCAGTCCTTAACGGGTTAATATCCATATGGGTTAATATCCATATGGGATAATTTATAACAAGGTATATATCGGCGGTGCTGCAACCTTGTAATAACAAGGTTGTCCTGTAAATGAAATGTGGACATTTTGAAAATTATGATAATGACAAGTATGCTGTACTTTTAAATCTATTTTTATCCCCACTTTTAAACCATTTTCTCTTCTCCCTCTTCCAGACAATGACAGTTCAGATGACGAACCCTTATTGAAGAAGGCAAAACAACCACCATCTGTAAGTAGCGCTTAGAGATTGCCATGCATAGGGCTCGTTGAACCTGTCTGACCAGTGTAACTAGGCTAGTTTGTGCAAATTACATAGCATTGATCCAGTGTGTATTTTGCACTGTGCGTAAGATGGTAGTCTTAACTCTTAACACGCCATGAGGCTGCACGCACGCTATTGGTATAGTGCTTTATACAGGCAAGCACGCTATCGATTGACTGCTCTCTTCAAGCAAGAGAGCCATCGCCTTGCTGCTTTGTGCATGCATGCACGCTTTTGTTATATAGCACTTGAACGTGTCTCCAATTAAACCTGGCACAGGGGGATTAGTGGCTGGCACAATGGGGATTAGCGGCGTGGCACTGGGCTGTATTCATTATGGCAGGATAGGAGTTAAAGCTTGGCAAATTTGGTATCAAAAATGCGCAAGACTTGAAGAAAAAAGTCACAAAGCAACACAAATATGGAGGCCCCCACCCCAGTCTTTTTAGGATTAAGGGAGAACCCTGATTGTGTCATAATCACATTTATCTATATTTTATGTCGTTTTCGCTCTTAAATAGTATGCCAAAATCGTTCTAGAAGTATCCTAGGAACCAGTCTGGATGATATCAAAATTAATCCCAAATTAATAGTCTTGTCAGTTCTGTTCCTTAGGCTATGATACCTACCTAAAATCGTTCTCTTCATTATATTATATTACAATGCATTGTATCAAAGTAAAACTCACAAATGGTATCTTTTACAATATTTCATTCTTTTTCCTCTTTTAGGATTCAGAAATCAAGAAGACGGTTGAGAAGATCCTAGAAGGAGCGAACCTGGAGGAGGTGACAATGAAGATGGTCTGTCGGAAAGTCTACGACACCTTCCCAGAATTCCCTCTTCAGCACAAGAAAGACTACATCAAATCCACAGTTCGAGATGTAAGTATTTATGTATGTAAAATTATGTGTTGCTCTTGGCCTGGTTGTCCCCTTTAACAATAGATACACAGAGATGCCAACCGGTACGACTTTATCGTATTTAGTACGTTTTGTTGATGAAAATACGACGTTTTCATAGCAAAAAAAAAATATATATATATTTTTTTTTTCCCCCCTCCCCTCCCCCTTTCTATAGTAACGGTCAGAAAATGGCAAAAAGAACTATGTTGAACCCTGATAAACTATTGCTAAAGTTAGGTATTTTAAATATATCACAAAAAAACAAACTCATAAAACGTGTGATCGACTGAACCAACTTTTATATTACCGCAAACATATAGAGTATTTTTGTTGCACAAATTGGCTTCGCGAAAAAAATATGATTTGTTTACCTCGAGGTTGGCTGCTCATTAAATGTTAGTGAAAGAGCAAACATTTTGCTTGCCCGTTCTTACTAGTAAAACATTTTCCTGACATTTTACAGGCCGGGGGCAGTGGTAGTGTCGAGTTTTCGTGAAAATCTGATTTTTCTCTCCAAAATCTGATTTTTTTTTTGTGTCAAGAGGTTGGCATCTCTGGATACAATTCAAGTAATACGGTAACCCTGACCTCAATTAGATTCCTTCTTATGTATGATGATATTGAGAATATAAAAGAAACGTCATGTTTCAATGCTTTATATATAAAATATCTGACATAGAGGAGATAAAAACCTACACTTATTGAGAAAGCAGTTGCAAATAGTAGCTCCCTTCTTTATTTGTCAGGGTTGGACACTAGCACTTGCCCTGTTGCGCGGGGCAGGTGAAAATTGATGTCGGGCAAGTAACATTTCACAATTGGTCTGGTTTGGTTGCCTGACTGGGCAACTAAAGTTTTGCTCAGCTGGGAGAGGATAATGTAATTCTTTGTGAGTAAATCTCATCTAAAAGTAAGACCCAAACAAAAAAATTGTTTTTGGATTTGGAGTAACGGGCAACCAAAAATTAGGGTAGGTAGGTAGGTTTTTTTTTTTTTTTTTTTTTTTTGCAGGATTTGCACTAATACACAAAAACACATTATAACACACACATAACACATATCGCAATTGGGGGATTTTTATTTATTTATTTATTCATTTTTTTTTAAATAAAAAAATAAAAAATAAAAATAAAAAATCAGAAAAAACCTTTAGGGTCGGGCGGGTTACGCCAATCCAACAATTTATTTTTCATGGCCTAAGCGGGCAAGTAAGTTTCCCGTTTGGGCAAGTACAAGTTGAAAAGTTCTGATTCTGCTTGCCCGAACAGGCAAGTAGAAACAAATGTCAGTGTGGAGGCTTGCTATGGTTATGGAGAACCTTGATAAGTCAATGCTAGAAATTAACCCTATTTTGCCTTGTGGCCCAGTCGGGCAAGTATAAACAAGATTGTTCATCTTTGAGTGGCCCGGAACCTAAATCTGGTGGCCCCATACAAAGAAAAACATAAACATTTTTGTTAAATTTGGTTGCCTGAACAGGCCAGTAGAATTTTGGATCAATGAAATTTGGTGGCCCGGAGCTAATTTTAAGTGGCCCCAGGCCAGCGGGCCTGTGCTTATTTTGAGCACTGCGTAAGGCATTCCTGAATGCCTTTTGATTGCAGTCAAAATTTGTGGACTGTAAGGGATAAAAGTCTGACATCATTTGAACCTTGTTTGAACACTACGTATACAGTGTTCTTTTTCTTTTAAACTATCACACATCTTTTAGAAGAATCTTAAAATGATATATGACCGGCTATAGCAAAACTTGGCACTTGTCGGTAAAAATCAAAATGTAGATTTTCATACCATTACGAAGGCCTCATCACAAGCTTTCATTTGATCCTTTGATCTAACTAATTGGTCAATAATTGGCAAAGATATGATTGTTTAAATTTTTATAATCATAGGCCTTTTACACACATTGTGTGAACTTAAAATGCCCATTTCTTAAACACATGAATTACCGACAAGTGCCAGGTTTTGCTATAGCCGGTCATATTTCTGTATATGATTTCAGTCTCAATATCACTTTTGGAAAAAATCTTATGATGGATCACTCTACATATTTTTAAATTGATTTTTCATGTTTTTTGTTTTCCTTTCTCTTTTTTTGTGTAAAGATGAGTTAACTGCGCCCTGAGCACCTTGAAAAAGGTGGAATTGGTGCATTAGAAGACTTCTTTATTATTATTTTTCTTTTTTTCTTCCTTTTTTCCCCCCCTCCCATGCAGATCATCTCGTGATAGTGACCTTTATGCTTTCATCTTCGGTGTCGTCATGCTGGAACTAGCGATTGCTTCGTTTTTATCCTGCTCGGGTCTAGTCCCGGAAGTTATTTGGGCCGGGGATCCATTGAGAATGATCTAATGAGAATACAAATGAAACGGCATCTGAGCGCACACAGAGCAGACTCGACCCGATCCGACTGGTTTTCAATCAGGCTAGAGTCGGTTTCGCTCAGTCGGAGCCGATTCACAACATGTTGAATCAGCCTCGAATGATCTCCGACGGGCTCTTGACCGGCAAAAAAGGAGTCCTGAGACAACGTATACTGAGCAGTCGGATCAGATTGAGTCGGCTCTGTGTGCGAAGGGCTTTAAGCATGCGGGTTATGTAACCAATGTTGTTGAATCTGCTGCTATGTCAGTGTTTAGGCAACCTGCTGTTGTTAATGCGGCATTCTCTACCAATACATGCCCACGAGTTGGCATGCATGACTAAAAGAACCGATGCTCTTTACAATTATATGTATAGAACATTGTTTCTTTTAGTCGTGCATGCCAAGTCTGGGCACGCTTTGGTAGTCGTGGGCACATGTTGGTAGAGAATGCCGTTAATGCAAGGTCAGATGATGTTTTTTATGGTACAGTTGGAAAACATGGTAGCTTACAGTGGTCAGTCAAAACAGTTGATGGTGGTTTCATAATCATTGATTATTCCATTATTATTGATTCCAAGAGGTAATATATGCAATAAGTGACGAGAATTATGCACTAATCAGTAACATTAAGCAAAAGTACTAGTTTAAACTCCCCTTTAATTTTTGATGATCACAATTTTAACAGTCCAAAATGATGTTCCAGTCTGATTGTTATTGTATGTAGCTCAATGTTTTGATTCTACACTGCCCCACCCCCATCACAAAGTTGCCCATTTCACTGACGACACCGAATTTAACTTTTTTATACGCTTGTGTAAATACGTATAATTCTTACGAAGACAGAACATAAAAGATGATGCGCGATGATGACATGTCATGCATATGTGCCACTTTGTATATATATTGTAATTTCACAAATTTAAGAAAAAATAGAGTTATAGAACTGCTAGTGATAATGTTAGAGAGATTATGGTGGCATTCCATGAGTTTCCTACCCACTTTGGAAGCTTAAATTAGATGGTGGTGTTTGAAGGTGAACAAAATATTTCAAAATCTTGCCTGCACAAAATTGGCAATCTGAAAATAGGGTCGCATTATACAAAGTGACCACTGAAGACAGGTTACCTCTATAGACAGGAATACAGTCAAACCTGTGAATAGTGACCACCCAAGGGAAACCAGAAAAGCGACCACTGTAGACAGGTGACCTCTATAGACAGGAATACAGTCAAACCTGTGTATAGTGACCACCTAAGGGAAACAAGAAAAGTGACCACTGTAGACAGGTGACCTCTATAGACAGGAATACAGTCAAACCTGTGTATAGTGACCACCTAAGGGAAACAAGAAAAGTGGCCACTGTAGACAGGTTACCTCTATAGATAGGAATACAGTCAAACCAGTGTATAGTGACCACCCAAGGAAAACAAGAAAAGTGACCACTGTAGACAGGTTACCCCTGTAGACAGGAGAACAGTCAAACCTGTGTATAGTGACCACCTAAGGGAAACAAGAAAAGTGACCACTGTAGACAGGTTACCCCTGTAGACAGGAGAACAGTCAAACCTGTGTATAGTGACCACCTAAGGGAAACAAGAAAAGCGACCACTGTAGACAGATGACCTCTATAGAAGGGTTCCATAAAATTTATTTTCTCTGCAAGGGAACTGTTTTTGAGGCCACTGTAGGCAGGTTGGCTGCTATAGACAGGTGGCCACTAAGACAGGTTCGACTGTAGGGGATCTCTTTTGATGGCTACTGTAGGCAGGTTGGCTGCTAAAGAAGGGTTCCATAAAATTGATTTTCTCTGCAGGGGAACAGTTTTTGAGGCCACTGTAGGCAGGTTGGCTGCTATAGACAGGTGGCCACTTGGACATGTTTGACTGTACTCTGGTAATTGACAGGGCTCTATTATTAATGACTTTTGTGGGTTTTTAAAAAGATATTTTGGGGCAAACTCACCCCTAGTCCCCGTTTGTTTTTTCACTGTGGATAATGTTACTGTAAATAAGAGGGTCAATTCTGAAATGGAATGAAATGGAATGAAATGTTGATTGTTGAAGGTCATTCACTTTTAAGTTTGTGGTTGCATTACCCTTGGCTTGTTTCATGAATGGGTCTTGCTATGTATGTTGCAATTATCCCGCGTTCAGACACTGAATCTTTTGAATTTCCAACGGCTACCGACGCTGAATCTTTTGAATTTCCAACGGCTACCGACGCTCTGTGCGAAACGTGGAGATAATTGCACCCTAGCTTCACGCCAGACAACGTGCATAACTAAGCCTAAGGCCCTTTTATGAAACAAGCCCCTGTTCAAATATTATACTTGTGGGTGCAGGGGACAGAAGTGACAATACTGCCCCCTCTCAGCCCTTCACTCTGCAACTGAAATAATAAGTCATAAGCCCGGCGCAGACAGAGCTGACCCGATTGAAAGGCACAGTCTGTCCGATTTAGTTGCGGCCCGATACAACATGTTGAATCGGGCCAGAGGCCAGAATGGCTTCCGACTGGCAAAATCTGAGTCGTGTGGCAATGCACACAGAGCTGATCCAACTGAAAACCAGTCGGAACAGGTCGAGTTGGCTTTGTCTGCGCCGAGCTCGATATAATTATATGTAGTTGGAGAAACAGGGCCCTGTTGCAGAAAGAGATGCAATTAATTGCAAGTCAGAAAATGTGCGCATTTCAACCAATGAGATTTGCGCATTTCGCAGATTGCATATCTTTCTGCATTGGGGCCCTGAATTTGAAGTTATTAATATGAATGGATGAACATGCCACATTGAATGTATGTGTGTACTTTGTACTCAAATTAATCACTGCAGCTGTTTCTGGTGACAAATTAACTTATTTTGCAATTAATGACAGGAATTCATGTATCACAGCAAATTCTATATACTAGTGTAGTACAACATTCGATTAAAGCCTCTATTTGCATTAGTCTTGATCATTCATGCAACGTTTTGTACTACAGTGGAACCTCATTATAACGAGGTCTTTGGGACCGTGAAAATTGACTTTTTTATATCAGGTTTCTCATTATATCAGGTTAGAAAAACAAAAAAATATAATTGGGACCATCAGAATTACCTTGTTATAAGAGGGTTTTGTTATATCAAGAGCTCTTTATAAGGATCCTCTTCTGTATTACCTTGTTATAAGAGGGTTTTGTTATATCAGAGCTCTTTATAAGGATCCTCTACTGTATTACCTTGTTGTAAGAGGTATTTGTTATACAGGGTGGCCCAAAAAAAAACGGAACGGGGCACTTCCCAAAATATAGTAACAAATGTATTATGTCCATTGGATAGTCTCTTTTCAAATGAACAGCAATACCAAGAACAGTCAATTTGGTCGTGTAGTTTTAGGGCGCTGTGAGTGACACCATGTCAGGTTCTCTTTTTTGTCAATTTGTATTGAGCTAGCGCTTGATGAATCGCTCGAACCGCCGTTCATAGCGTTGAGCATCGCGCACTATTGTTAGTGCGCACTTAGCCGTGTGCCGAGAGAATGGGCATGGTCGCTGAATGGTATTACGGGCAAGGAGTGCGGTTAAACTGGCATTGACAAGGTCGAAATCGACATAAATCGGCACCTGACATGGTCTCACTCACTGCGTCCTTAAACAAAAACGACCTGACCAAAATTACTGTTCTTGGTATCGTTTTTCATTGGAAAGGACACCCTATCCGATGAACATAAACATTGTGGTATTATATTTTGGGAAGTGCCCCGTTCCATTTTTTTGGGGCCACCCTGTATAAGAGCTCTTTAGAATGAGGATCTACTGGATCAGTAGGCTGACCTGTTGCCCAAGTACTGTTACCAATTTATACCTCGATGAAACCATGTATTCATCTTCAGCCATATTATTAATACCAAACATAAAGCAACTCACAAGTTGCTTTGCTGGATGATTGTTTAGAGACTAGCTCATTATTGAGCATGTGCAAGTTGAGTAAAAATCTTGTAAAACCAATTTCTTATTTGCGTGTATCCTGCCCACTTTAAAGGGTTCTAGCAACGTTGTCATGGCGTCATGTGCCGTTTGCAGGCACATTATTATTTTTTTTTGGGGGGGGGGGGGGTGTTTCAATGGTGATGTTTAAAATAAGATTTCCTTATTTCCTCTTTACTATTTTTTGGATATTCTGTGAAAATTTGGCCCAAAGTCAAATTTTGCCCCATTTTGATGTCGGGACTACTCTAAGAAAAAGAAATATGTAATTGTACCTTACATTTATCACACGAGTGTCTAGTATCTATGAAATTCCAGCTGGTACACTTTTTTTTAAAATCTGGTATCCTCACCCTTCTTCTATGCTGTATGTTTGATTTTATTCTGTTCATCTGAATAATTATGTTGGTAATGTTTGGAATTTGTAATAATTTGTGTGATTCTGTAGAACATAAAATAATGTGAGGTTTTAGTCCCATTTGTACATGAAACATTTTTGTAATAAAGCAATGCCATTTATATAAGTGTACAGAAATTACACGAGTTCTTGGTCATTTTGTTTTGTTGAATGTTGGAAAAAAGGAGAGTAGATTGGGTGATATTTTCTGACAGGGATACTCCCCAGGGAGTGGAAAAGGTGCACTTTGTTTGCAGGAATGACTGCAGTGTGTATTGCGTTGAGCAGGGTAATATTAGTCATAATCTCTCTGATAGAGCCATGATTGTAGTGTGGCAAGTTTTCTATGAGGTAGATTTTGTTTTTATTCAATTTTTTTTGTGTGCAGAGGACCTAGATGTATACATGAACCTTAAACAGGGCTCATTACATAAGACCCAAGCAAAGTTATGGCTCTTTGGAGATTTCTATTAATTTCTATGAGCGATCGCAAATTTGTGCAAAACTCCCCATATATGTTATGTACACAAAATTCTGATATTTTCAATTTTCTCAAAATGTATTCTTACCCTTTGTTCAACATGTTTTGTACACAACATGAGTTTAGGGTATGGAAAAGTTGATGCCTATGAAGAAAACTGAAGTGTACCAAATATTGGGAGTTGTCCACAAATTTGTCAGAATGCGTGACCAATTTGAGTCCCCTATAGAAATAAATGCCCATTGTCAAAAAGCCATATAGAGTGGTGAATTGTGATGTCATAAACATTTTTTTTCGAATTTTCAAATTTGGAATTCATACATTTAGGAACCAGTGCTTTATAACACTGATTGCCCATTGAAGTAAAATTCATTTGGATGGGCATATCTCAGCCAATACGTAACCTATTCCTTTGATTTTCGGTATTTGGACATCATTTGTTATGCTCTTTCTAAAAATGAAGTCCAAATTTGAAAATTAAAAAAAAAGTGTTTTTATGACGTCATGGCTTCTGTACTCTATACTGTAGTTACAAAAGTTTGCTTGGGTTTCATTGTCCTCTTAATAACTCCATGAAATTAACCTTGTTTACATCAGGTACAGTGGATTAGTGGAACCTCTTTATAACGGGCTATCTGATATAGCGAGGTAATTTCACAGGTCCAGGTTCTACGTATTTCATCGTTTTTTTAAGCCCTGATACAACAAGATATCTGATAAAACGATGTTGATTCAATGTACCAGTTGCTCTTTATAATGAGGTTTCACTGTATCTGGTTATATCAGGGTAATAAAACAAAATTATTTGAAGAGCTTGTACCGGTAAAATTACCTTGTAAATAAAGAGGGTTTTGCTATATCAGGGCCCCATTGCAGAAAGAGATGCAATCGATTGTGAAATTGCAATTATATGCTAGTCAGAAAATGTGTGCTTTTCAACCAATCAGATTTGCGCATTTAGTCACATGATCTGACTTTTCCAACTTAATTGCAACTTTACAATCGATTGCATCTCTTTCTGCAGCGGTACTCTTGAGCTCCTTATAACTAGGTTCCACTGTATCACTCATGCTGTATTCCCCACTGCCAACAGCACAGTGAGGTTTTTCCATTCTCAATAGGGGCTTTTTGATCAAATGTCCAGGACGATGTCATGGTTCAAGCCTCCCTGCAAAATCAGGGAGACTTGGCAGCTCTGGCATACGCACAACTTGAACCATCACCATGTCCCAGACATGTGATCGAAAAGCACCTTATCCTGGCCGAGGACAGGAGAGATGACCTGATGCAGTTGTAAGGCCCTGGGGGTGTAGCAGAAAGAGTTGCAATTAATTGAAAGTCAGAACATTGTGACTAAATTGGCAAATCTGATTGGTTCTAATGTGCATATTTTCTGAATTTCAATTAATTGCAACTCTCTGTGAAACACCCCTCTGATGTCCTCTGTTCAGTTCAGACGGTCATTGTTTGATCATCAAGTCCCCAATCAACCGCTCATTCTAGAAACACAAACAAACCACCACCCTGCTCCATCCCATCAAATGATCATACACAAAGAAGCAGGCTCAGGCAGTCGAGGTTTTGATTTTTTTGGCTTGGCTGAACGTCAGCCCATCATTTATTACCGATTACGTTAGTGCCATCTGTGTTGATCGTATTGTACATAGTCCTTGCCGAAGATTTACAGTACGTATTCCGGGAATTCAAACGAGACATCCTTGCCGGTGAGCTTCTTGTACACGGCAGCGAATGTGTCCGTCTGCAGAGTGAGGGAAGACGAAATGGGAGAAGAAAAAGAGGCTTATTAATTTGATTTCAAACGGCTAACTTCAATGCAATTAAAGAAGTAACAAATGTGTCTGTCCGCAGAAATAAATTATGGGAGAAGAACAAAAGAAGTCTTATTCATATGATTTCAGACCGCTAACTTCAAAGCAATAAAAGAAGTTACGAATGTGTCCGTCTGCAGAAATTAATTATGGGAGAAGAAAAAAAGAGGCTTATTCATATGATTTCAGATAGCTAACTTCAATGCAATTATTTTTTAAAAGAAGTAACAAACTTTTAAAGTTTTGATCAGAATACAAATATTTAGCTCTGAAAATTGTATTGTGATCAAAAGTTTAAAATGTTACTTCTTATGAAATACCAACACAGATGAACTTTCATACTAGTAAGTAACGAATGTGCCAGTCTGCAGGGAGTGAGAGAAGAAACGGGAGAAGAAAACGAGAAGTCTTACTCAGGGCTCGACACTGGCACTTGCCCGGGGCAAGTAAAAATTGATGTCGCGCAAGTCCAATTTCATAAATTGTCCATTTTACTTGCCCGATTGGGCAACTAAACAATTAATCAATGAGAGAAAAAATTTCAAATGTGTAGATCTCATCTAGAAGTAAGAGGGCATGTACAAATTAGAAATGTATGATTTTACTTGCCCAAACGGGCCAGTACAGAAAAAAAAAGTCAGTGTGGAGGCTTTTCTTATTCATATGATATCATCAAACCACCAACTACATTCCCTACAATGCAATAATGAATAAAGAAGTAATATTCCTTTTCCTGTAATAGCCAGCGAAAAAAATACAGGGGGGCGGCGGGCGAATTCGCCCCCGAAAAAAAAAAAAGTAGCCCCCGAAAAAAAATAAAAAAATAAATGTATTATTATTATTTTTTGGGGGGGATTTTGGGGATTTTCTGTTTGGATTGTGATAAAATGCTTATAAGATGATCACTTACAGCATTAGAGCTTAATAGTATCCCCTGAAATTCGAAAAAGAGCCCAGAAATGTGTAGCCCCCGAGATGATAAAAGTAGCCCCCGAAAGTTGGAAAAGTAGCCCCCGAAATAAAAATATTAATTTTTTCGCTGGTAATAGCCCTGTCGGGCCAAAACAATAACAAATACTCAATCTAGATTTGGTGGCCCAAATCAAAGACATGAACATTTGGGGGTAGGTCAAGTTAGATTCATCAGAATGAAATTTGGAGGCCCAATAATTTTCTCCGACCTTGTGCTCAACCTAGGTTTTCTATCAGACGTTGAGGTGGACCTTGATGTTGCGAACTAGACAATTTATGAAATGTTACTTTATCGGTCAAGCTGGCAAGTGCTAGTGTCGAGCCCTGGGTTAATCCTCGCAAGGATTGAAAAAGAGCCCCTGGCAATAAAATAATGTTTCCCCACTTCAACACATATTTATCTTGATTGTTTTCTAAAAGCAAAACAAAAATAACAAATAAGTGGATAACTGAGGCGAGTAGATATATGTGCATAGAAGTGAATACTCCACCATTTCACACGAAATGGTGGCAATCGAAGTTCACTCAAATGACATTACTGTTGTCCAAAAGCGAATCTCTGCAAGCCACGAGACTGGCTAGAAAGAATTAGAATGGACTTTGACAATATTCCCCAACCTGGTTTCCTTATGAAATAAGTATGAAAAAAATATTTCTAGTCAGTTTCCTTTAAAGGGGTAGTTTAGTTTTGGTAGAGAGGGCGCTGCACATCAAAATTTTTTTGTGAGGTAATGAAAAACTGAGTGTCGAATTTGAGAGAACATGCAATTTTAATGGCAGAATAAACTTTATTTGGTCAAAATCGACCCAGAAACGGCTGAAATATCCATAAATATATCTCATCTTATAATTATTCGGGACCCAAATAATTAGATGATTTTTTCAACAACCAAAAAAAATGCAATCACTTTTTCAAACATTTTCAAAAGCGTTTTTTAAATAGTTGTTGATGATCTCTCTATTTAATCATTATTTCAATAAAACATCACATGCATAATTTTGTATGAAAAATGGTTGAAACCAATGCCTTTTTAGAAAGCGCCCTCTTGTGTTTGAATGGCTCTTTTTGAATGATAACGTTCTTTTTACTTAGTCGTTTGTAATTTGGTATACCTGTTAATTTATAATGTTACTGTCCAGGTTTGAAGTTCAGCCTTACCAAAACTGTACTACCCCTTTAAGTTTGAATCACTTTTTATTTTGATCACTCTATAATAATAAATAATAATGGTGGCTACTTATATAGCGCAAGTTGAACCCAAGTTCTGTCTTTCCGATACTTTTCTTTGCTGATTTAAAAAGAAAAAGGAAACGGGAAAACAAAAAAGAATTTTCTCTGACCTTGTGCTCGATCTGGGTCTTCTGTCCGACGTCGAGGTGGACCTTGATGTTGCGGCTGCCGTCCAGCTTGACGTGGATGCGCTTGCCGACGATCTCCGACGGAAAGACAAGGTCCTCCAGGATGTTGTCGTGAACCATGGTCAGGGTTCGGCTGCGAGGGCGCTTCTGCTTGCTCTTGTTCCTCGACTTCCTGGTTGGCTTGGGGAGGATTCTCCTCTAGATAGGGGGGAAAAGAAAGGAATCAAAATAGTAATTGTTGATAAATTTATCCACAATTGCTGCTCTCTACCCAGGTGTATAAATGGGAACCCGGAAGGATGGGAACGCGTTTCCTTAGCACTGTGTGCGCCTAACACGCGACTGGCTGGAATACTCCCCAGGGAGTGGAAAATGTGCACTTTATGTGCAGGAATGATTGCAGTGTGTATCCGTTGACCGGGAATAGCGCTATATAAATAACGACAGTTATTATTTATTATTATTATGATAATAGTTCAATGCAAAACAAGTGACAGAGAGTCGTTTCAATAAATTTAAGACAATTTGATATCAATTGATATAACATGCATTATCTATAAACCAAAACCCAGGTATTTTCGGCACCACTTCCCGACAGGTTAATGCATGGAGGATTGAAAAAGCGCCCCTGCCAATAAAATAATGTTTCCCCACTGCAACACATATTTATCTGGATTGTTCCTGAAAGCAAAACAAAAATAACAAGAAAAGTGGTTTATAACTAAACAAGGTAGATATATCTGTGCATAGAAGTGAATAATCCAACATTTCACAGGAAATGGTGGCAATCAAAGTTCACTCCAGTGACATTACTGTTGTCCAAAAGCGAATCTCTGCAAGCCATGAGACAGGCCAGAAAGAATTAGAAATGGACTTTGACAATTTCACCCGATGTGGTATTATTCCTTGTTTTAAATAAGCCAAACATATTGTGGGTTCTAGGCAAGCATGAAAACAAAAAGTTAGTAAAAACTTTATTTGGTTTCTGCACCAATTGAAAATATTATTCCACGACGCCTAGATTCGTAAAAAAACAAAAACAAAACAAAACAAGTCTAGAAGTTAGAATACTAAAGACCAACATAAGATTAAACATTTCTACTATTCCCCAAAGCACAACCATCACGCAATCTATATCACCACGAACGACTGGACTTGGTCAAATTGGGTGTTATTCTGGGTTCGGTTTGGAGGAATTACTATTATTCCCTCAAAATTTACATTCGGCCTTCACCAAATATTGATCATGGAACCTAAAGGGATCATCGACATACCTGAGCGATGAAGATGACATGTTTGCCGCTGAACTTCTTCTCCAGCTCCCTGACGAGGCGGACCTGGATCTTCTGGAAGGCCTTGAGCTGCGGGACGGGGACCAGGACGATGACTGCTTTCTTGCTGCTCCCTACATCAAGCTCCTTAGCCCCAGTGATGAAGAGCTCCCTCAGCTGCCCCTTCAGTTCAGAGTTGGACTCCAGCTCGATCAGAGCCTGCAAAATAAGAAAATTGACATAATATACAGGATTATAAACTTCATGAACACAAGTCGAGAAAGAGGACGAGGAAGGTGCCCACTTCCCTGCCGATTCCTACAAGCTCCTTAGCCCAAATGGTGCACAGCCCCATCAGCTGCCTCTTCACTTGGGAGTTAGATTTCAGCTTAATCAGAGCCTGATAAATTGAAGAAAAAACTTTGCTAACATCGGCAAATACAAAGTTCAATGACAAATCTGCAAGTCTTTTTCTTACGGTCTTAAGAAAAATTGAAACAATCAAAACTACATGTTTTCATTTTTGTACCATGGCATAATTAGCAGCATGACGAAAAACACAGATATGATAGAAATGTAAACTCGACTCTGAACTTTGGGGAAAGAACGTTTTTCATTCAGCCGTCCCTTCACGGTAGTCATAAAACATCAAACGTGTACAATTAAGCCCAACGCACACCGAGCCAACTCGAACCGACATGACTGGATTTCAGGTCGGAGCTGATTCAAGATGTTGAATCCACCCCGACAAGTTTCCAAATGGCAAAATCAGAGTTGTGGGGCAACGCACACAGAGCGGATCTGACTAAAAACTGGTCAGATCGGGTTGAGTAGGCTCTTTTTGCACCTGGCTTCTTCTTCTTCTTCATACTGCAAACAAAACTCCGCAAATATTTATCTGGAATGGTTCTAAAAGCAAAAAAAAAAATGACAAGAAAAGTGGCTAACTAAACTTAGTAGGTATATATGCATAGAAGTGAATAATCCAACATTTCACACGAAATAGTGGCAATCAAAGTTCACTCAAATGGCATTACTGTTGTCCAAAAGCGAATCTCTGCAAGCCACGAGACTGGCCAGAAAGAATTAGAAATGGACTTCCAACAATATTCCCCAACCTGGTTTTCCTTTTGAAAAATATGCACTACAAATTATCACGGTATTATGGCAAGCATGAAAACAAAAAATAAGTAAAACTTAATTTTGGTTTCTGCACAATTTGAGAATAATATTCCACGACACCTAGGCCCCGTTGCAGAAAGAGATACAATCGATTGTAAGTTGCAATTAATCGTAAGTCAGATCACGTGTTCTAGATGCGCAAATCTGATTGGTTGAAACGCGTAAATTTTCTGACTTCCGATCAATCGTAACTTACAATCGATTGTATCTCTTTCTGCAACGGGGCCCTAATTTCATAAAATAAAATGAAACAAAACAAGGCTAAGATTTAATAAAGAGAGACATAATAAGACCAAACATTTCTACTATTCCCCCAAAACATTCGGCCGTCACCTAATCTACATCACCCCGAACGACCAGACTTGGTCGAAATTGGGTGTCGGTCTGTGTTCAGTTTGGCAGTATGAGTCGGTCATGTGCAAGAATAAAATCTGTAAGTCTTGTTCTTACACTTACAGTTTAAAGAAAAATGGAAACGATCAAAAGTACATGTTTTCATTTTTGTACCATGGCATTATTAGCAGCATGATGGAAATGATGGAAATGTAAACTCGACTCTGGACTTTGGGGAAAGAACGTTTTTCATTCAGCCGTCCCTTCGCTGTAGACATAAAACATCAAACGTGTACAATGAATTATGCCCAACGCACACAGAGCCAACTCGAACCGACATGACTGGTTTTCAGGTAGACTAGTGTTGGACCTGACCAGTCAGAGCCAATTCAAGATGTTGAATCGATCCCGACAAGTTTCCAAATGGCAAAATTAGAGTTGTGAGGCAACACACACAGAGCGGATCTGACTGAAAACCAGTCAGATTGGGTTGAGTAGGCTCTGTCTGCACCGGGCTCAAGTCATCAAAAGAGTGGGAATGTAGGATTTACCTGTGAAACGGAAAGTTCAAATTCATCTGGACTTTCGCCCTGTGGCTTGATCACCTTTGCACTGGCACTGAACACCGCCATCTTGGCCTAAGGCTGTCAATCTGTGATTTTGAAATAAAAGAAAAGAAAAACAGGTTAAAATAGAATTTACATCAATTTTCTATTTCACAATCACAATACACACAAAATTTGTCCGATTACTGGCCCGAACAGAAAATGTACCTGCTCCCCGAATGCAATGTGATGCCTGCACACTGACTTTATTCTAATTGTCCGTTCTGGCAGGTAAAATCATGAATTTTCATGTTCCTTGCCCAAACAGAAATAAAAAAACCCTATGTGAAATAAATGACAAATCAATTGCGCTACTTAGCTCAATCTGCTTGACAAGTTGGCTATTATGGCAAATGCCGTCTTGTGTAATTGACATTTTATTCCCACATCATCCATTGAAATTATTCCACTTTTAACGTCAATTCACCAATTGACTTAGAATTGTGCATTTTTCTCGAACCACTCAAATAATAATGAAAATGCCACCATCCCCTCTCCAAAAAATGCTCTTTATTTAACGACATAATCTTTAAAAATATGCAATTTCCAATCCCACCATGCACCAGCCGCAATCGTCACTCGGAATTCCAACACAAGACTCGTTTACAAATAATGTCAAATTACAGTGGTCACACTCACTCACAGTCACACAGAACAAAGGCAATGTTAATGCCCAATCACTCGGCTTCTGCATACCGCAGCTGTTTCAACATCATCATCAACATTCATTCACTCCAATTTACTCAACTTATAATTTCACTCACTCGATCGGGCAGGGCACGAAGTCACAAACTATTTTCAGTTTCACATTCACAACACTTGTCTCGAGTCTCAACAAACATGACAAGATTGAAAAGTTGGCTTAATTTTTTTTATTAATAGGGCACGTCTTAGCTTTCTTTACTCTCCTCTAATTTTCAACTCAGCAAGTCAAAATAAATATGGGATGTGTGCAGTATTGACAAGACAAGAGTCAAGACCCCATATTTGTGTACACAAGTTCCTACACTGCGGTTTTTTGATAGCGCTACGTACGGTTCAGTCATCTACGTTAGCGGGCCTGTATCGGGCCATTCATCAGCGAAGCTCTGTATAAATTCATGCATGCAAGCAAAATGAATGGTCATTTAAATCATCTTTAATCTTGTTTAACTTAAATTTTCACATCGATTCACTCAAATTTCAGGCATGGTTATTAACTGTATTGCGTTAATTATGACATTTTGTTTAGATTTGTAAAGGTGGTTGTGAAATAAAAGGGATCATAATCATATATTACGACTCTATCGTTCACTTACACATACGGCCCTTTGCGAAAAGGCCGATTCGTGCATTACACACATATCGCACATATGCATATATCATACATGACTAGTAGAAATTGGCAATGCTGGAAATTTATCAGTCCTTTCTTTAAATTATTGAAATTAGTTTATCTTATTTGGAGTATATAAATTATTAAAGCAATACAACACACAAGGAAAATACATCTGTATCTATTATTCATTGAAGATAATTATGTTTTATCATTATACTATAAAATAAGCATGACTAAAGAAAGGTAAACAAACGTCAAACGACTGGAGAAATCCTGCAGAACCATTGCCAATTTGTGAAATCATAAGGATGTGACGGAGTAGAAATAAAGAGAGAGATTAATGTTCAAAATAATTCACAGAACGTGTTTAGAACTGAGCAGAATTAAAAGCATGGGGAAGTTTTTCTATGCTGTTCGGAAGGGAAGACAAAGTGGTGTTTTTTTGACCTGGTAAGTAACACAAATATAGCAAATGTTGTTCGCCAGTATCCACTTGTGATAATAATTGTCCCACCTATTCATTATTGTGTTAGTTATTTAATTAATTTTTGTATGAATTCATACTCTTTGTTTGGTCATGTTTATTATGATTTGTGTTGATTATGTTTAAAAAAATGGACGCCAATGAACAGTTTAAGTTTATGCCAATATGCATTGGCAATATAGGTCGGTCCTTCATGAGCAATTCTTCATTCTTTAAGTTGTGCTTGATGTTGTCTAACCTAACCAGGCTCTGTGCGTAGCACAGAGCCTGGCATATTGAAGTGTGTGTTAGGTGTATCGCTCGTAACAATTATTGGTAAAAATAGTATATAAGATACTATACAATTTATATCTGGTTTTATACTTACGACGGATGTTATCCATGGACATCAATGGTCCACTGTCTTGATACATGAGGCTCCATTCGGTGTATTTATTCACAAAATTAGGTTTTTATCGTCCAGATTGTGGTAAGAAGCAAAAATTCCAAAATGGTATCCGAATTTGTGTCCACAGTGCGCATGCGTGAGGTCGCAGGTCAAACTTTGGCGTACGAGCCATATAAGCCAGGCCACTGTACTCAATGTTAACCTAACCGCCTGGCATATACATCGCTCGAAATCTTGCAGGAACATGTTTGTAGATGGGCGATGAGGTGTTTTATCCTCTTTAAGCAGATTTTTTTTAAATTTTATTTACTTGTACTGCACCCTAAAATACCTATGTACGACGGCGCTACACAAAATTACTATGAAAACAATGATAACCTACCTCAAATTGATTATTTATGTCGATTGTCCTTGTTAGAATCCCGCTGTGCGATGCCGACGGATCGAAAAAAAAAAGCCGGATTCTAACAAGGACGATCGACATAAATAATCAATTTGAGGTAAGTTATCATTCTTTTTATAGCAATTTTGTGTAGCGCCGTCGTACATAGGTATTTTAGGGTGCAGTACAAGTAAACAAAATTTAAAAAAAATCTGCTTAAAGAGGATAAAACACCTCATCGCCCATCTACAAACATGTTCCTGCAAGATTTCGAGCGATGTATATGCCAGGCGGTTAGGTTAACATTGAGTACAGTGGCCTGGCTTACATGTATTAGTCAACCGATCGCCACTTACGCGCGGAACCGGAATAAAACCTCGCCTATATATCCCAGCATGCATTGCCGATGACTTTGGAGGCGACAGGACAATTTCGAATATTTGTGCGAAGCCGTTTGGGATTAATCATCAATTTGAGGTAAGTTATTATTCTTTTCATATAATTTCTATGTAGCGCGCAGATAAAACGCACTTTTGTTCTCTAGAAAAGGTTAACCAAATACAAAAAAATTATAATTAAAGGTGGGCAATTCCATAAATTCGGACGTACATTTCACACACTTCAATTAGGTACTAAAGGAGAAGTAAATGTAAATCAAATGATTTTATGTGATCAATAGATTGCTTATGATGAGTAGAAAATAATAATATGACTTATTCAGATTTTACCACCATAATGACCTTGTACCAATCAAAAAACACTGCATGGTCGGACGTACGCAGAGAAAATGATTTTTCTGACAAGAGGATTTCAACTGGAAAACTCTGTGAAGTTTATTATTTTTGGGGGCCAAATCATTTATTACCATTTGACTAAGAATTGAAATAATGGGAAATATAAAAAAAAAATTAATATTTTCCCTTCGAAGCATGGAATATTTACGTTTTATTTTCGTGTCGGACGTACAATGTCGGACGTACAAGACTGCCGTGTCGGACGTACATGTGTTATACCAATGCAAATCTACTTGCTGCTGAAATATTTGCTGTAAATAGACACTTTAAGTCATTTTTAGTAACAAATGTTGTCTTAAATGGTAGATATAAACATGTTATCACTGTACCGTTAGATTGTGGCAGTATAATACAAATAAAAACACAATTAATCTTCACTAACATGAATATGCACTGATGGGACTACATGAACTAGATTTATAATGTAAATTTGAAGTTTAGGGTTGATTTTTCATCACAAAATGCATGTTTGTTGTTCTTTCCTACTAAGAAAATTGTTAAATGGCCTAAGTGAGTCAAAATTAAATAATAATTATACAACATGGTCCATCTAAAGTATGTTTTTATGATAATTTTTTTAGTGACAGCATGATAGTGTGTAGTATTAGTATGTAAATACCCATACAAAAATGTGACTATGGAATGTCCAGCCATATTATGATGATTCGTTAGAATTAGGGATATGAATCACTAAGTAATTAAGAGATATTACATTTGAATACACTCTTTAATCATACAGATAGGATACAGTGTGAGTTTAATTTTTTTAGGCTGGCAAAAACCTATTCATTTCAATGCCGTTTCGGACGTACATGGTCGGACGTACTCAAAAAGTGTACGTCCGACCACCCATTTTTTCCTTAATTAGTGATGATTGGAATTTTTTTTTTTACTCTCTGTGTAGAGGGGTTAGAACTTGCTTTGCATTGACATCCTGCCCTTTATTGGGTTCTTTGTCTTTTCGTGAAATTAAAAATAAGTGTTTTTCCGTGTCGGACGTACATGACAAAAATAGTCCTGATATTAATTAGCTACAAATCGTAATTAAAAGAGTATTTTTCTAATTTATGTGTGGTAATGGATTCAGAAAGTTATACTGTGTACATCTATCATGGTCAATTTATTATTCAGTCTATTTTAATTGAAATAGATAAAAAGATCAAATGGTATGTTACAGCAAAGAAAAATCAGCAATTTCAGTATGCCTTGATTTGGAAGGGTCTCATGACCTTGACCTTGATCAATTTATGTTTTAATGAATGGTTTTTGACAGTTCACATTATTACCTTCAAATTGATGTATCATTTGGACCAATATGATGATTTTGAAATTTTGGCCTACTGGTTGACATATTTATGGAATTGCCCAGGTGATAAAAACACCTCATCGCAAAAACGCTACACCATTTCGATCGTCAGTAATTCACAGCTCTGTGCTACGCACAGAGCTGATCATAGTTAGATGTTGTCATGATTTGCTTGCAAGTTTCCTTTGTATTTGTTTGACTTTGACGTCCTCCTGTTTAATGTTTGTCTTTGTCTTGTCTTGTTAATGCACAAATCGCCTCCAGATCATCCAGATGGTGGCTATAAACGTGCAGGCCTTCGTGCAATCAAGGCTAGACTAGAATAGATTTCTGCTTTTTCAAGCAGAACCTTGAATAGATCGACAAATCGCTTTTCATGGCCTTTTTGACATTATTATTGTCATGTTCACTGTCGGCATGCTAGAATGCCGACTAAACCTTGAATATGGAAGCAGCCGCCGTTTTACTTTTAATGTTTGACGGCAGTGAATTCCAGAGTGGAATGGTCCGGCCCCAGGGGTACAAAGAAAAACGGTAGCAGTTCTTCACTTCTTGCTACTTAGAATTATAATTGTATCATAGACTATGACATAGTTTAAGATGTGGTGTTGGCAGGTGTGAGGCCTATTTTCTTTGTTCTCACTTTGCAGTGAGTTGGTCAATTTATTTTCATTTTTTAAAATATGGACGAGTATATCACTACTGTCACTATATAAAAATATGCATTGGTCCAGATATTTTGCATGTATCGATACTTGGCGCATTGCCATTGCCAATCAATGGCGTTATGCGAAAATTAGAGCACAGCAGTGAAAATTTAATACCATCAATATGAAAGAGCAAACCCAACAAATTTGCAAAAAAAAAAAATATATGAGTCCTGGTGGAATACACAATTTTTTGCCTTTTTTGGTCTCTTTCGTAAATCGCAACTTTGGTGTCTGAACAAAAATATGGCGGAGGAAGAATCAGCAATTTTAGTGGAAATACCTTCAAGGCTCGAGCAGAATGGACAATTTGTTTCAAATTGCTTTGCAAAATTGTCTTTTTAATGAGTTTTATTGACATACATCATATATCATTAAAATGCATGAAGTATATATCATAGAATCTTTAGTCTTTAGACTAACTGATCATTTTCTTGCCCATATGTTGTTCTTTTACAGGGACGAGTGTCAACTGCAGGTGAAAGGGTTTTCTGGAGCAAAGTTCAAGAAATTCGGCTCGGAGACGGAGGCCTGGGACTTTGTCAACGAAGAAAATGGAATCGGTATCAAGACGCCAGGAACATCCATTGTGGACCGGGTGAAAGACTTCTCTGTTGGTGCAACTGCAAGGAAGGCAGCCCCCTCCTTAGTTAACCATGTGAATACGACTGGTGGCTTGGACAGGTGTAAATCCTTACTGCAAGCTGGGCAGCAGAAGAACAAGCGGTCATTTTCGACAGATGCCGCAAATGACGAAACTGAGACTCGAGCCAAGAGACAGAAGACGAGGAAGGCTTCGACATCATCAAGTTCAAGTCGCCATCCAAACAGTAATATTTCACACTGTATATATAATTATAGTGACCATCCGAGGGAAACAAGAGAAGTGGCATCATTAGACAGGTTTGAATTGATTTCAAACTGAATACAGTGAAACCTTGCTAGCTATAAAAAGCAAGAAAAACAATGTTAAATGGTCTTACGGATCCTGTCTACAGCACTTGGCCTCTTTCCTTTTTTCCCCCTAGATTTGTCACTTCACACAGGGTTGACGGTATTTGAATTTGTTTACCCATTCAGAGAGGCATATTATATAAAGTGGTTTAGCTATGAGGAGAGTGGACCTAGGTACATCTCTTTGTGCTATATTTAAAAACAGTTAAAGAATAATGATACATTTTTAATTGAAATTGAATTACAAGCCACACTATTTATTTGTTGTATTCATTTCAAACAGTACTTTCTGTATGTATCTGCATGTGTAGACTCTTTTAATGACTTGAAAATGCATGCAGTACTCGTTCATATTCCTTCACTCTTAATAGCCAAATGACTTCTTTACACTTTTAATCTAACATTTAAATGTAATATTTTCCTCCTAGTGCTACCACGGGAAGGGAGTCTGGTGGTGTACACAGACGGTGCCTGCTCCAACAATGGTTTCCATGGCGCCAAGGCTGGTGTCGGGGTGTACTGGGGCGATGGTCATCCACTCAACTACAGCGCCAGGCTAGAAGGAAAACAGACCAATCAGAGGGCAGAACTTACGGTGGGTTTATTTTAGAATTGTGAGGTACTAATTTCGGTAGGGAGTAGAAGAATTAAAGGGAGATAAAATTTAACAAATATTTCACAAGGCAAGGAAAGGGATAGGGACAGGGTTTGAAAGTTTTATGCGGCATTTTATACTAGCCAGAAAATTGTGGGCAGATATATCAATCAGACATTTATGTTTATGTATAGCTTCTGACTAGCATGACTAGCATGAACCTTGGCTGGCAAAGTTTGTTCTTTAGTGTATTCTTGCTGGCGAATGGCGAGGTTCGCCAGGGTTTTTAGGACAAACAGCCGTCACAAGAACTTTCTAGCTCAGTTGGTAGAGCACAGGTCTAGCGATCCAGAGGTCTGGGGTTTTCATTTATGTATTAAACACTTATTTTTAATCAAAGTTAGGGGCAAGGAAAGGGGGGATGGGCATGGGATCATTTTGGGGCATTTTATACCAGCCGGGAATTATGGGGCATATGGTCGATTCCAACGAAAAGTGTACACGGCATGTTCAGACCTATTTGATTTTTTTGAAAGGTCCTACAATCTCGATTTTTCTTTGAGCAGATGCATCTTGGCGAGACCTTTCGCGCCATACAAAATTTGTGACCATTGCATTTATATTTTTTTCTACAGGAACAAAAAACATGCTATTTTTGACCACTTTTGAAAAAAATCTCTTAACGTTTTTTTGAGCGGTTGAAATCTTAGAATGAAGACTTGATACAAATTGGTTTATTTTTACATGGGAAGTTGTTGCATATGTCAGGACTCATTATATGAATTTTTGTAAGTAACTGGCAATCATGTGATTTTTGGTGATTTTTTACCTAGTGGTAAATTTTAAGCGTTGCCTACGAATACATTTTTTAGCACTCATAACCTTATTGAAAAATTTATCACACAATTGAAAATGTGTGCTCAACTTAAACCCTCATGTGTCTACTATTGAAATGCATTATCAAAAATCCTAGTGTTTTTATTGTATAGCCGTCAGAAACGTCAAAAGCTGAAAAAGCCCGTTTGGTAAAAAAAATGGCATTACCTACGTATACACTTCATCATGTCGTAGCTTCAATATGTATGTAGATTAGTGAGAGATAACTTAGTAATAGATGGAATATAGCATAACGCTAATATGTGCAAGGATTTATCGTTTTCAATTAATGATTTTAGGAGATATTCAACAAAATGTGTTGCATTCGTAAGTAATTTTTAACAAATTAAACGTTACTTACGAATACAAACATGACATAGGAGGTTGATTCCTGCTCTGACATTATTTCTTAGGCAATATCACGTAGATATTTTGGCTATTTGAAGAAAATGAGCGTGTTATGGTATGAAACAAATTTCCTTTGCATGCGTTATAATGTTCATATATTCTGGGCATTTAGATTACGAGCACACCAGGTTAGAAAAGTTACCTTTTTTGCCTTATTTAACATTAAACGATTTTCTCCTCCTTGTTTAACAAGCGTAATCATCATATTAATAAATGAATTTATGTGTATGATTCAAAGGCATCCTTTGGCAATAGATTAAAATCAAAATAACGATAGTCAATGCTTTAATAAGAACGTTAATGTGGCATTGTATCATGGCGACACTCTGTATTCGTAGGTAAAATGTACTCGTAGGTAAGAGACAAAAGTAAACTTTCGGATATTAAAGCCCATTTGTATGTCACAATCAACCTGATAAGTGTGCGCTTTCTAAATCCGACCAGATGCTTTCATCATCTAGAGTTTCAACTGAAAATATGATTATTTTTTTTACAAAGTTCCGAATACACACAAATAATGATGTCATCATTGATTTTTTAAATCGGTTAATACAAAAAAAATGTTTAAAAACCACATGCATCTGATGGCCCACTATCTGCATCAAAATGATGAACCCATTCGATCCAAAAAGCAATTGCGGTTGTTCGAATTTTATTTTGGTATTTTTGTCTATGAAATTTTCCTTGTAAAAACATATATCATGGAGTCTGTGTATAATATGGTATCTACGTTGACGTATGCAGTATGATTTTTTGGCGAACAGTTGTATATAAACCACATGATAAGTCGACGTAATCGATTACTTTCATTTGTATTCTAATCACACGAGAAGTTGAATCAGATATGGCTCTTTATATAGTAGGTAAAATACCGAAGAACACACCATTTGATGTCTTAATATACTATATAAAGATGGGTAGAATGATATGTATAAAATGGCGCTTCATGTAATACATTGGCTTAATTTTATTAAATTATTTATCTCACAATACACCCTTACCCCCTCCGAAAATTTTAATTGAAAAACAATCAATATGTTTCTCCTAACTTTCAGCTATACCGTATCCCAACCCTTTCTCTCATTACCTCAGATATACTTTTTGTATCTTGGGTAGATAGAAAATTTGATTATTTTTTGTAATTTCGCAATTGTGTTTTAATTAGTATATCTATAAGATGATACAACTTATTAGCATTTTCTTTATTTAATATTTATATCACATATAACAAGAGCATATACACTGAAATAGTGATACTGTTAAACAGGTTATGATTGCTATAAAGATTTATTTAACGGCCATTATTGTTGTTAGAAAGTAAAATAACGTAATTGAAAACAATGATGATGCTGTGTTGTGATGTTTTCATATGCTGCCATTTGATTGTATTAATAGTATTGCAGCCTTACATAATGTACACAGAAATCTCCAAGAATAACTTCGCTTATAATATTCTTGATACATGTAGCACATAATAAGATTAACCTTATATTTTAGCACTTAACAATAATATACTGTAAGACTCAAAACTGGAAACAATACAAGTTAATCTTAGAAAAATTCCAATTAAATTGGAGGGTTCGAATCAAACTAAGTAAGCTGTTGGGATATATGCAGGATTGGCCAATGTGTTTCATTAATATTCAACCCTTTAAGAACATGATAAGAGCGCTGTATGAACTGTTTTTTAGGAATCTCAAATGATCCTTTATTGCATTAATTTTATCAAACAGATAATATATGACCACTCATCGTTTGAGCAATCGTTTCAAATGTATGTTTGTCATCCATACAGCATATCGTAAATTCTATTTTATGTGCACGCTGATGTACACCTTATACAGTGATTCACCTAAATATCAAAACAAATATATGCCCTCTCTTTCTCAAATTCGTGTTTTTATAGCTATTTCAGGAACAGTATATATTTACAAACCATAGGTATACAAGTTGTTTTTCGTATATTCAAAATACAGTAATTAACTTTGCCTTCTACAGGTATCTTTAAATATATGAACAAAATAATGTTACCTACGAACACACTATAATATTTGTTTCTGTATTACCCAAATGTATCGTATCCCTAGAAATTCCAGATTAAACATTGTCTTACATAATGTTTGCAATATCAATGATGTGGATACTATTGATCAACATTAGGATTTCAAATCTATAGTCAGGTTTAAATGTCCAAATGTTCACATTGAATATATATTTTGTTTTGAGGACACCACTTATGGTGTCAGTGTAAATTTTTAAGAAGTATTTTTACACCCAATTGATTGTAAGCACATTTGTATGATCGTATCTCACTTAGAACTGACAAGGGACCCCCATATTTCGCGACAGTCACTGTGAATAAAATGTTGTTGTTACCTACGTATTTAAGTAAATTACTTGTTGCCTACGAATACTTATTTTTCACGTACATTGTATATGTGTCATATTTTTGCGCACAAACCTAAATTTGATATTTTTGGAAAGGGTATTTCGAACTCTTTAAGATAGTGGAAAATAATTCTGATTTACATATTATTAAAGAGATCATGAAAAGTGATACAACCTCATGTTTTTAAGACAGGAAAATCTCAACACACTAATAAAACATTTGAACTTGAAAATTTATAACAGAGTGATGTTTAAAACACAATATGTGCATGTATTCCATGATTAGCATATTATAGATGAAATAAAAGCAAATGTTTGCATGAAGCAGATTGATTTGGAGTTCCATAATCACATTTTTAAAGTAATTCATCTGCATTCGTAGGCAACGTTAGGAAATGTACCATTAACTTCTCAAGGCCATTTACCTGGCCGTTCGGAGAGATTAGTGATGGCACTTTTTTTTTCTGGTTATGGTTGACATGTCTACTTAACATGTGCAAAAGGATTACAAAATCAAAGCAGTTTGAAATTCGAACCTAAAAATCTGGCCGTGTACACTTTTCGTTGGAATCGACCATATGCATACTGTAGATTAACCAGGTGGCAGAATTCATTGTGAGTTCGTTCTTCTTTTACTTATATTTCATTATTCTCTGAAGCTTGTAAATAACTAAAAATTTCAACTGATTTAATTTCTTAGAAGAAGCTGTAATTATTGAATTTCTGTTTCATAAAACGTTTGTAATTGTTGCAAGTGTCCAATTATTGTAACTACCATGGCAACAGGTGCAATGTTCAATGCTGATTAGCTGTTGACCTACTAGTTACAATAATTGGACACTTACAACAATTGGAACAGTTTTATGACACAGGGCCCTGATGTATCTTTGTGTGACATAAGAAAGTAAAATTGCTTATATTAATTTTTTTATTTTCCCTTCTGTTTTAGGCTGCCATTAGGGCACTGGAGCAGGTCAAAGACAATTTTAGCGAGAAGAGTATCACGTTGTACACAGACAGCAAATACACAATCAATTGTAAGTATTTACATACAGCATCACAATTAAAGGGAACCAACACCCAAAAGTAATTTTCCATTAAATGAAAGTTAATAGTTTTAGTAGTCCATTCCACCAAAAATTTCAGAAAAATAAGTTCCCCCCAAAAAGTTTATAATTTGAAATCTCATCATCATACTAAATTATGTGTTAATGGGTCTGCAGAAGAAGACTAGTCTATTGTCTAGATAGGATGTATGCATTCTATAGTTACCAAACATATGCGTGTATAGAATTGAAGCACTCGCAAACGGAACCTAAGGCCCTGTTAGGTTCCGTAAGTTTTAGTGATTAGTTGCATTGTTTATGACTTTCACAACCCATTGCAAAGTATTTGACAGGATCTATTTACCGTAAAAACTCCGTGTATAAGGCGCACCCCCAACTTTCTAAAAAAAATAAAAAATAAATAAATTTTATTTATATATTTTTTTTTTTTTTTTTAGGACACCCTGTATTTTTATTTTTTTTAGACACCCTGTAGTGCTGTTGGAATACTTACATCGCTGGTCTAGGGCATGTCAAGGGCTTAATGTCAATTGTAGCTTCCATCATCATATACATTTGTTCACCTACAAAATAGTGGTTAGTACAAAAATTGCACACATTGAGCAATAACACTGGTGCTCATAAATATTCATATTCTTATTCATGAATATTCATAAGCACTTATACTCATTCAATATATGCAATTTTCTTAATTAACTAACAACTATTTTCAATTATGAGCAAAATTTATAACCACTGGTTAGATAATTGCATATATATAATCATAATGAGTACCTGCTGCTCACGAATGTATGAATATTCATTAGCTGCAGTATTTGCTCAATAAACTTGCAATTTTTAAATTTGTAACCAATATTTGTTTTGTGTGAAAAAGGTACATGTTGCTGAATGCTTCAACAGACAGCAAGCTCTTGTCATGCTCTACACGAGTGCAATATGCATTGAACATGACTACAGGGTGTCCCCAAATTTTTTTTTTTTTTTTTTTTTTTGCTATACCTGTGTATAAGGCGCACCCCCGACTTTGAAATTTTTTCCGACGGAAAAAAGTGCGCCTTATACACGGGAGTTTTACGGTAATAAGCCACATAATCCTGTGTTGTTCTTTGTGTGGTGGTCCCTTTTAAGCACTTTGCTACAATTCAACTGTAAAATCTTATGGAACCTGTCTATAAAGATCGCCTTTCTATAGTGGTCACTTTTCTTGTTTCCTTAGGGTAGTCACTATACACAGGTTTGAGTTGACTGTAGTTGTTTTGCTTTGTCTTTGGCCTGTAGGTGTGACGGAATGGATTCACAGATGGAAAACCTCTCATGGAACCTGTCTATAGAGATCACCTGTCTACAGTGGCCACTTCTCTTGTTTCCTTAGGATGGTCACTATACATGCAGCTTTGACTGTATAATTTGTTTTGCTTTGCCTTTGCTTTGGCTTATAGGTGTGACAGACTGGATTCACAGATGGAAGAAGAATGGTTGGGAGACCTCATGAACCTGTGTATAGAGGTCACCTGTCTAAAGTGGCCATTTGTCTTTGTTCCCTTGAGTGGTCACTATACACAGGTTTGACTGTACTTGTTTTGCTTTGTCTTTGGCTTGTAGGCGTGACGGAATGGATTTACAGATGGAAGAAGAATGGTTGGGAGACCTCTCATGAACCTGTGTACAGTATAGAGGTCACCTGTCTACAGTGGCCATTTGTCTTTGTTCCCTTGAGTGGTCACTATACACAGGTGTGACTGTACTTGTTTTGCTTTGTCTTTGACTTGTAGGCGTGACGGAATGGATTCACAGATGGAAAACCTCTCATGGAACCTGTCTATAGAGATCACCTGTCTACAGTGGCCACTTCTCTTGTTTCCTTAGGGTGGTCTCTATACATGCAGCTTTGACTGTATAATTTGTTTTGCTTTGCCTTTGCTTTGGCTTATAGGTGTGACAGACTGGATTCATAGATGGAAGAAGAATGGTTGGGAGACCTCTCATGGAACCTGTGTATAGAGGTCACCTGTCTACAGTGGCCATTTGTCTTTGTTCCCTTGAGTGGTCACTATACACAGGTTTGACTGTATTTGTTTTGCTCTGTCTTTGGTTTGTAGGTGTGACGGACTGGATTCACAGATGGAAGAAGAATGGTTGGGAGACCTCTCATGAACCTGTGTATAGAGGTCACCTGTCTACAGTGGCCACTTCTCTTGTTTCCTTAGGGTGGTCACTATACACAGGTTTGACTGTATTTGTTTTGCTCTGTCTTTGGTTTGTAGGTGTGACGGACTGGATTCACAGATGGCAGAAGAATGGTTGGAAGACCTCCCAGAAGACGGACGTCATCAATAAACCAGATCTCATCCAGCTACACAAACTCAACAGTGAGCTTGATATCACATGGGTAAATACATTCAGCTTTTATGACAGTACATGTACCCTGTATACTTTTAGAAAATAACTGCTAATTTGTGCTTTAATGCATTTTGTTGTGCATGATCTGTACAGACTATTTATACATTTACTGATATTTGTTGTTATAATGCAAACTGACAGAATCAACAGGTTGTTGATTTTCTTGTCTTCATATTTTGATTATTTGTCCATCCATCTATCCATTAAATTGTATTTTCATTTGTTCATTCTTTCATTCATCCACTCATCTATTGTTATGTTCATCCATTTATTTGTTTGCTTATTCACACATTCATTCATTCAATTCATTCATTCATTTGATCAATCATGCATCGATCCATCCATCCATCAATCACTTCACACATCCAGCCATCCATCCATCCATCCATCCATCCATCCATCCATCCATCCATCCATCCATCCATCCATCCATCCATCCATCCATCCATCCATCCATCCATCATGTATGGTAATGTAGAGCCTATACAAATGTTCTTTTTATGCCTCCGCCAACGAAGTGGCCGGAGGCATTATGTTTTCGGGTTGTCCGTCCGTCCGTCCGTCCGTCCGTACGTACGTCCGTCCGTCCGTACGTACGTCCGTACGTACGTCCCGTTTTTGTTCTCGCGATATCTCAAGAACCGGTTGACGGATCAATTTCAAACTTGGTATGAGTGTACATATTGGGGTGACAATGATCTGATTAGATTTTGGGGTTCATGAGGTCAAAGGTCAAGGTCACAGGACTCAATATATGTTCAAAAATGCCTCGTTCTCGCAATATCTCTAGAACCGGTTGATGGATCAATTTCAAACTTGGTATGAGTGTACATATTGGGGTGACAATGATCTGATTAGATTTTGGGGTTCACGAGGTCAAAGGTCAAGATCACAGGACTCAATATATGTGCTAAAATGCTTTGTTCTCGCGATATCTCAAGAACCGGTTGACGGATCAATTTCAAACTTGGTATGAGTGTACATATTGGGGTGACAATGATCTGATTAGATTTTGGGGTTCATGAGGTCAAAGGTCAAGGTCACAGGACTCAATATATGTTCAAAAATGCCTCGTTCTCGCAATATCTCAAGAACCGGTTGACAGATCAAATTCAAACTTGGTATGAGTGTATATATTGGGGAGACAATGATCTGATTAGATTTTGGGGTTCATGAGGTCAACGGTCAAGGTCACAGGACTCAATGTATGTGCAAAAATGCCTTGTTCTCGCGATATCTCTAGAACCGGTTGATGGATCAATTTCAAACTTGGTATGAGTGTACATATTGGGGTGACAATGATCTGATTCGATTTTTGGGTTCATGAGGTGAAAGGTCAAGGTCGCAGTACTCAATATATGCCAAAAAAAGCATCCTTCTCACAATATCTCAAGAACCGTTTGACGGATCAATTTCAAACTTGGAATGAGTTACATACACATCAGGATGGCAATGATTGTATTAGATTTGGGGGGGTCAGAGGTCAAAGGTCAAGGTCACATGACTCAATATGTATGCAAAAATTGCTTGTAATGCTGGCAAAATCTCAAGAACTGAATGTCAGATTTCAATCTAACTTGGTACCTGAATTTTTCTTGGGAGCCAATGTAACCATCGAAGTTTGGGTCAAGTATGGTCAAGGTCACAGAACTCAAAATATATATATGAAGAAAAAAAAATAATTTAAGTGCACGTTATTTTGGGCTTGATATTAAAAATCGCGTCATAGCGGAGGCATAATTTTCGACTGCGCGCAGTCGAAGATCCATCTAGTTAATGAATGTTTTAATTTCCATTATCTTGGCAGGAGTATGTGCCAGGTCACAAGAACTTTGCTGGAAACGAGGCAGCTGACAAACTGGCCAGAGAGGGCGCCACACAACCATTACCCTCGAGATAACAGCGACCACTGCGATCTAACCACTGATCTCAACTGAAACATGTGGATAGGTTTTTTTGCTGAAGAATATGACGTTGTAGATCCGCCATGCTACCACTCCCAGAAACAGTAGTGTTACTGTTGAACCTACAATCAATACACCTGTAACCTAATCCTGTGTATTTATAGGCATCATTACACGTGATCCTCAAACTTTCCCCAAGTTGATTTCATACCCTTCAAATTTGATTCTGGCTGGCACAAGCATTGAAAAGGGTTTATAGGAAGTACCACTATCCAGGGCTCGACACTGGCACTTGCCCTTTTGCCCGGGGCAAGTAGAAATTGATGTCGGGCAAGTCAAATTTCATAAATGGCCGTGTTTGGTTGCCCAATCGGGCAAATAAAGCTTTAAATCTCATCTAGAAGTAAGCTGGCAAGTAAACTTTCTGTTCAGGCAAGTAAATTATCAAAAGTTATGATTTTACTTGGCCGAACGGGCCAGTAAGGAAAAAAGTTAGTGTGGAGGCTTGCACTATCAATATGGCCCTATGACTCAATGGTTAGAGTAATGGTCCTGCAATCGGAAGTTTGATTCCCGGTGAAGCCCAATTTTTCTTGCTCATTTATCTCATATATTTCTGGTATCTTTCCTTTAACCCTAAAAAGACTGGGCTATTTTGAACCTTTAAAAAACTGGGGGGGGGGGGGGGGGGGGGGGGCTAAAAGGGCCCCCCCCCTAAGATCTCGGCAACCGAAACTCCGATCGACTCCAAATTTGGCATCGCGATAGATGTCCATAAGGTCTAGAATATTGCGTAGTTAAAAAAACTAATTTAATTAGAATATGCTAATTAGAGCTAATTAATTATGCGAAAATTGTATTTTTTTGTATTTTTGTTTTCTTTCTCGGCAATCGAAACTCCGATCGACTCCAAATTTGGCATGGTGATAGATGTCCATGAGCTCTACAATATTGCATAGTTATTTTTTTTGTTTTAATTATAATATGCTAATTAGAGCTAATTAATTATGCAAAAATTGTATTTTTTTTGTATTTTTTACATTTTTCTTTATATTTGGTGATTCTTATCAAACAAAATTGTGTTCCTAGTGCAGTATACATGCTAAGATAATATAAATTGACCCAATCTCTGATAAAACAACAGGATAATCATGAAAATTGATTTTGTTTTACCGTTTTCTATGTTTTTTCTTTGTTTTTATCCTTTTCTTTGTTTTTCTTTGTTTTTCTTTGTATTATTCTCTATATATTGTATTGTTTTATGCAAATGAGAATACAATAAGTATTTTCACCATGCCAAAGTGGAATACTAACATTACTTGTGAAAAGATGGGTGTAATACTGCAACATAGAAGGTGCATGTAAAAACTGTGTGTGTTATATACATGGAAGAATTAGAAAAAAATTTGAATTTTCTGTGACATGCGATCGCAACATGTTACGTAAGACATGGATCGTTGACCCGGTGTGCGCAAATTTGGTATCAAAAGTTGCACAAGACTCTAAGGAAAAAAGTCATGAAGTGGCACCGTAAAATATTTAAGCGTTGCAAAGTAATCGCGAAAAACGCGGAAGGGGGGGGGCTAAATCAGCCCCCCCCCCCCCAGTCTTTTTAGGGTTAACTAAGTTACTATCAGTTTTCACGAGGAATGACAAACAATGAAAAATAGACTTTAGAACGATATCAGGGAGTGGTAAGATGGCTGCTCAGAGGCACCATTTTTAAAGGTAGTGTATCTCATTTGCAGGCATCACAAAAGTGGGTAGAACATTTCATGAACCATGAAGATACAGACATGTACATTCAGTTAGTGAAAATTGAAACTTCATGCTTTAATTTCCTTTAGTTTTAGATTCTGATATCATTGGAGGTGTTCTTTTACTATATTTTCTTCTAAATACTGTTTCTTTTTACCCGATGTTAGATTTTAGGCCTGCCAAAGAGACACATTACCTTTAACTACCAGAAAGAAATATTTATCTAACAAACTTGTTTGCAATATAAAGTTATGAATCAAGAGCCACATATTTAGATAAAAACACTGGCATTTACTTGTCAAGTTTGTTGGAATATATACACGTTGATTGTAATGGAAGTAAAACTTCATTCAAATATTTATTTGCTGCTACTTTAGGATACGTCTTGAATTAGAAATTATTTCATCAAATGAATCTATATTGAGACCTTATTAATTATTCTTGTTGCATATATCTGTTTGCATATATTATTAATATTTTTGTTTGTCTTATATTGTCATATGTGCTTTTCATGAAGAATTATTACAAAATAATGTTTTATATAATGTTTTATTTATGAAGCAGTGTAATTAAACAAACAATTTCAAAAGTTAAAAAACAAACATTGTTTTCATTGTACTTTAAGTACCTGTCAAAACTTACTGCAGTTGAAACAAATGCAACATAGAGATTGTTTGATGAATATGAATTGTAATGAAAAGGACAATGGCTTACAAAAATGGACGGACAATATGCTGACAAATTTGAACAAAGAAATTGTTTCTCTTTGAGATATTGTTGACCAATGATAAAACAGGAGTTTAATTTTTTAGTTAATTATTCAGTTCTGTAAATTTCCTAGTGCACAGTGTTAAATTTTGATTTAATCATAATTTTTCATCACAATCTTTGTTTCTGTATATAGGTTATGTGCACTAAAACCAGTGCATGTGTTGCCTAAACTATTCAGAAATGTATTTTGGAAAATAATGTGTTTATCTTTAAAAAAAAAATTGTTTCACAACTCAATTATTATACAGATTTTATTTTGTGTTTTTTTGTGAAGACTTACAATTTCATAGTCTTTACAAATTGTGTATATTGCCTAGAAAAATTATATACTTGCTCCCAGACTTATGTGCTGAATATCATTAAAAAATATAAAGAAAATAAGTGTCCATCTTTCGAAAGTCTCTTTATTTGCAATGTTTACCTTTTAGTTCCACGACATAATCTCCAGCAAGAAAGGTTCCCATGATATATGCACCGAAAATAGCCACAATTGCTCCCCTAAAAATGTTCTGCACAAAAAATTGATGTGCTAGTGAACTTAAAGGGTTAGTACAGTTTTGGTAAAGCTGAGCTTTAGTAACCCAAACCTGCACAATAACACTACAAACTAATCCTCCACCATGCTCGAAAGGTATAGAAGGTTACAAACGACTAAGTAAAATGCCTGTTATCATTCAAAAAGAGCCATTTAAACACAAGAGGGCGCTTTCTAAAAAAGCATTGCTTTCTAAAAAAGCATTGGTTTCAACCATTTTTCACACAAAATTATGCATGTGATGTTTTGTTGAAATAATGATTACATAGAGATCATCAACAATTATTTTAAAACCTCTTTTGTAAGCATTACAATTTTTTTTTACAAAATCATTGAATTTATCTGGGCCCAAGATTTTATTACGATCAGATATAATTATTGATATTTCAGCCATTTCTGAACCGATTTTAAAATTGTAGGCTCTTTAAAATTTTACACTCAGTTTTTCATTATCTCGCCAAAAAAATTATTTTGTGCAGCGCCCTTTATACCAAAACGGAACTACCCCTTTAATGAAGGCAAAGGTTTTGTTAGCTATAAGGGACAAATATGTAGTTGGAGCAATTTTGGCCTTGTCACCATTTTCACATGACTGAACAAAGTTCACATTAAAGGGGAACTCAACGCTAGCTTTTTTGCTCACTGTTACTATTACTATTCATAATGCCCGTCACTTTTAGTCGTATATTTCCTCTTGGGTATCACAAATACGGGAAATGATTACTGTTTTTTATACCACTAACATTCTACTTTTACTGACCATTGGAGGCTGCCATGTTTTTCAACAGTACCGCATGAAACATCATCCGAGTGTGCACTAACAAAAGCTGGTTAGGTAACCTCAATTGTTGAGTCTGCTGCTATATCCGTGGTTACGTAACTCGCTTTTGTTAGTGCAAGCTTGACATTTCATGCCGTATCGTTGAAAACCATTGCAGCCTCCAATGGTCAGTAAAAACGTGTTAGCGGTCTCAAAAACATTTGTTTCCATTATCACCGATACCCAAGAGGAAATATACGACTAGAAGTAATATTATGCACTAATGTATATTATCACCCGACTTAGTAAATACAGTACATCAGCTGCCATGTAATATTTTGGGATGTTACATGGCACTGTTACATGGCAATTCAGATGATAAAACAGCCGTTAACTTTGCTGTCGGGGAAAATCATGGAATGTTCCCCTCGGGATTTAAAATGCTATTTCATGAAGAAAATAAGTCCCTCGACTACGTCTCTGGACTTATTTACTCTTCCCTCAATAGCATTCAAAATCCCTCAGAGTGGAACATTCCGTGCTTTTCCCTCCGCCACCAGTTAACAACTGTATACTAGTGAGCCAAAATGCCAGCCCTTTGGATCCCCTTTAACTCTGAAATTCCTCAACACCTAAAATTGCAAGTTGAAATGTGACCCGTCACCACAAAACTCTTAATAAAGTTGCAACATTTATTTTCTTTCTGATGTGGGCATTTCTGTAGCCCACTTCATAAAACACTTGCAATTGTTGTAAGTGTCCAATTATTGTAACTATTTGGTCAACAGCTAGTCGGCATGGAGCATTATAGCTGTTGCCAGTAGCTACAATAATTGGACAATTGCAACAGTTTTATGAAATAGGCTACAGGATTCTCCAAATCTCGGCTTTCCATCGATATATCAACACTGGCATACTTTAGTAACGACCTTATTATACAAAAAGGGTAAAAACTATGAAATCCAGCCACAATATCGACACCTGTCAACTACAGAAGAACCTCTTTATAACGAGGTACCTGGTATAGGGAGGTTATTTCACAGCTCCAGGGTGTTTGTATTTTATTGTTTTTAAAGGGAGAATTTTGGTAAAGAGAGTACAGTTTTGGTCAAACTGAATGTTTGTAACCCAAACCTGCACCATTACATTACAAACTAATAGTTATAACTCCACCATGCTCGAAAGGAATAACAAATTACAAATGACCAAGTAAAAAGCTTGTTATCATTCAAAAAGAGCCATTAAAACTCAAGAGGGCGCTCTCTAAACACTCATCGGTTTCAACCGTTTTAAATAAAATATTGTGCATGTGATGTTTTGTTGAAATAGTGATTAGATAGAGAGATAATCAACAACTATTTAAAAACCTCTTTTGTAAATTTTTGAAAAGAGGAAGCATTTTAAAAAAAATTTTAACGGCTGGTTCAAAATTATCGAATAATTGTGGGGCCCCACAATTATTACAAATGGTTATATTTATGGATATTTCAGCCATTTCTGAACCAATTTTGATCAAATAAAGTTTATTCTGTCATTAAAATTGTATGCTTCTTCGAATTTGACACGTTTTTCATATCTCGCAAACAAATTATTTTGTGTGGCGCCCTCTATACCAAAACTCAACTATCCCTTTAAGCCCTGTCACATTTAGTCAGTTCACCCAGATAAAGGATCTGCTAGATCAGAAAGCTCGGCACCATTTTGACTCGCAACAACATATCTGTTAAAAACGAGGTCATTTCAATGGACCCAAGGTGCTCGCTATAATGTGGTTTCACTGTATTGTCTCCATTTTCTTTGCTTTGGCAACTTTGTAAAGGTGGTATCTCACCGGGCTGGAGACTAGTTGGCGACTAGTTGGCAACTCAGTCTCCGCCAGTCGCGGAGACGTCTCCGCGACGTCGCCGCGACGTCTCCTGGAGACTAGCCGGGTCTCCGGGGAGTCGCGGGAAAATTAAACATGTTCGATTTTTTTTGAGACTTTTTCAGTCTCCAGCAGGTCTCTGCGATGTCTCCGCGACGTATCCATCAGTCGCGGCGACGTCGCGGAGACTAATTCTGTCGGCGACTGGGGAGACGTCGCCGCGACCTACTGGAGACCAAGGCGACTGAGAGGAGACGTTGTGGAGACGTCTCCGCGACACCATTTGACGTTGCTTGACCCACTTTAAAGACCACGTGACCGAGGTCTTTATCATTTGGTACAGTTTGTTCCTGCTCCCATGGACTGATCAGTCGCGGCGACGTCTCCGCCGGTGAGATACGCACTTTAGGGAATCATGGCAGCGGGTCACAAATAAGGACACCAGTAAAGACGTAAGAATTTTTTGAAAGGGAAAATGTCTAGAAACAATTTATTATTGCATTACAAAATAACTTAACATAACCGTACACATGTATCACAGTCACCACACTGAAAAAAAAAATAATAATAACACAATGTGTGCATACAATTATAACAAATCTTCAAAATATTTTTTTCTGCAATTTCATTTATACATAAAAAAAGAAAATAAACAAAATAACTGAAGTGGGCATTGGAATAATCAATTTGGCTCGTGATGCGCAAATTAATCTTGAGAGGGAATTACATACAATAAAGTGCATTTAACATCAAGCGCATACCAATAGAACTAAACACCTCACTTAATACTTCACTACCAAGTTTGACATATGAAAATTAACTTCAGTCTTATTTTTTGCCATGGATATTACACCTCTATGGACATTGTGTATTGTTTTTAGTAAGCCTGCATAATTGGCAATGTAAGATTGAAAAAATAAGTCAGGAAATTTAAACAACATTCTATTACAGGTTGATAATATTGAGCATTTACAGTAATCTACATTTTAAATGTAGCAATTAACTTTACCCAAGTTGCTTTTATAAATCTATAAAAAAAGATATGTTACTAAAAATGGAAAAAATTACAAAACAAAATGGAACAGAATAAAGTGATAGCGAAATTTACAATTTTTGTTCACTAGCAAACACAGAATTGAAACCGAAATAAATTGTGTTATTATTTTTTAAACCGTCATTCTATCAATTTTCAAATGTGAAATTAATGTAGGATATATCCTATTCTAAAATAAAACGACTAATTGAGGTAATAACATTTTCACTAGCGTGCAAGTCAAATAAACAAAAGTATGGATCACTCACATCATATAAATACAAAGTTACAAAACATACACAAAAATATGTGGGGCCATTATACATTTAGAGCACGTCTAACAAAGCTAACACCAAATGAAAGTTACCAATTTAGAATTGTACAGCAAATACATACGTTTGTGGATCAACACGTTTAACAAGAAGACTCTTTAAAAAAAAATCTGAAAAAAAGCAAGCAATTGTTTTTAACGTTCCGACTTTCCCCGACTTGTGCACACACAAAAAAAAGTGATACAAAGCACTATACATGTACATTAATTTGTCACACATTGAATCATAAATCTTTTTATGTACAGTTTCACATCACTGGTTTTTTCGTTTTCTTTCATAATTTACAGACAGAACAGACAGAGATTAAGAGATTGAAATATTCAATGTTGTTTTCTTTCTTCTTGAAGTCTCAATAAAAATATGAATACCAGATATTGGTTCCATTAGATCCAGTCCCTGCATATTCCTGATTCGTCCTTTCGTCCAAAATATCATTCAATACCCATCAACATCACTACATTTACTCAACATACACTGTAGCTTGTACAGAAAAAGCCATGATGAGTAACTATCGTGTTATATGGCATTTGACATTGAATATTACGGGAAATACTTGCTATCATAATACAAGCATGTCAAATAGTAAAAGTAATTTTCTTTTTAAAATGGAAAGACTTGCATGTGCAAGTATCATATCATGTATGACTTTTTGCATCTTCGCAACAAGCTGCGTATTATGATCTCCCAAAGAGAAAGGCCTGTATTCACAAAGGAGGTTTGTACAAACCATGGTTCAAACCGAGGTTTACATCTATGGAATGCCAATTGTAAACTGTACCATCAACATTGTTAACAAGTTAACAATGTTAACAAGTAAGGAATTTACATTCTCTCTCCATCAGTTTACAATTGGCATTCCATAGATGTAAACCTCGGTTTGAACCATGGTTTGTACAAACCTCCTTTGTGAATACGGGCCATTGTGGTCGTTACACAGCTCTGTCATCGTTTTATAAAAAACTCGCCTTTCAGTGGATTGGTAGATAGGAAACTCTTCCAATTGTTGTAACTGTCCAATTATTGTAACTACTATGATAACAGCTATAATGCTCTATGCTGATTGGCCGTTAGTACAGTTGTTACAATAATTTGGCACTTGCAACGATTGGAAAACTTTTATGTAACTGGGCTCAGGTTGGAAATCAGGTAAGCTTCGCACTTATCTTTAGTTTGCAAAACATTACATTTTACAACCTTGTTCGACTGGATGAATTGAAAATAAATCAGTTGATCTGTACCTCAAACTAATTCAGATATTCTGAGGAGCATTGATTGAAGTCCAGCAAATTTTTGTCATGAAATGTAGAAAAGTCCAATTTGAGATAATTATCATTCGCATCAACAAAATATGAAGAGATAAATATGAAAGAGTGATAAAGAGGATAGATGTAACATTAACATAGATTACAATTTGTGAGTGATAGGTTGTAATTTGTTACTCCCTTCAACATCTTAATAATTTGGCATTCTCTACCAAAGCATGCCCACGACTTGGCATGCATGACTTAAAGAACCGATGCTCTATACAAATTGAAGAGCATCCATTCTTTTTGTCATGCATGCCAAGTCATGGGCACGCTTTGGTAGAGAATGCCAATAATTTTGATTGAAAATAAGAACAGAATTACATTTCTCAAGAAAAGTTCATAAAAACCCTGCAGAATATGATAACACGAGGCTGCACAATCGCTTTAATTTAGAGGCTAACATGTAACAAGCATTCAAGAAAATAAAAGTAGTATAGCAATTAAAACTGTCCCGTTTTAAACTGTCCCAAGGAGAAATGAAAATGTTACTTAAATCGCTAACCACCAATATACATAGCTGATGATACCATTAAATAAGCATACATAAATGTATATTGGTTAACTGCAATACAAATAGAATGCCATTAAACACATTAATCAAGAATCACGATTTAAAGCGAGTGCATCATCAAATTTGGGAATGCGCTCAGAGCGCTGCTGATTCGTGCATATGCGCGACAATCCTGCAGGATTACTTTATACTCTAGCAAATACAAGAATGTAAACTGCACAAAAGGCGCAGCTAATATTTAACAGTACCCTTTTGTGAGCTTTAAAAAGATTTCCACATTTTCCCTAAGCACTTCATCAGCACCTATATACAATATAATCAAAACTATGAATTGGTTGTATGGGGGACATCTTCATAAGGCAAGTTAATCTCTAAAGCCCTCCGCACACAGACTCGACCCGATCCGACTGGTTTTCAGTCAGTTCAGCTCAGTTGCCTCAGGACTCCTGTTTTGCCGGTCAAGAGCCAGTCGGAGATCATTCGAGGCTTATTCAACATGTTGGATCGGCTACGACTGAGCGAAACTTCCTCTAGCCTGACTGAAGACCAGTCGGATCGGGTCGAGTCGGATCTGTGTGTGGAAGGCTTGAGTGCTAGATCAAAGAAAGGGGAAAACAGATTAGTTATGGAACACATTCATAATTTCACTCCCATAGTATTTAAAATATTTATCCAGACTGTATGCAAGACATTTCAATTGACAGTAGTTTAAATTAGTTTGACTAATAATAATGTACATTTCCTATCTTATCAATTTCTCTACCTGGGGGGTGCTTCACAAAGATCCTAAGTTGATCTTAGCACTAAGATGGTCTTAAATATTATGGAAAGCCATTAGTGTCTTGAAAAAGTTTTATAAAAGTTATGTTGAAATGCATAAAATGATGATTCAAATCATATATTTTCTAATTATCAAAGAGATTTCATGAATTTTATGTGAAGATTATGAATCTCCTTGATAATTAGAAAATATATATGATTTGAATCAACATTTTATGCATTTCAACATAACTTTTACAAAAAATGTTTCAAGACACTAATGGCTTTCCATAATATTTAAGTCCAACTTAAAGTTAAGTTCAACTCAGGATCTTTGTGAAACACCCCCCTGCTGGTATTTTGTTCTTCTACAACAAAATTGTTCTGGATCAAGTCCAATATAAACATCAGTATACAAGGCTAAGTACATTACTATGTTTTCAAATAAGTTCCGAGAGCTAATAACCATATATATGTTTATAAAAGCATTCATACAGGCAATATGACACGTTGTTACACCACTAACAAGACATATATATGTTTTAGTTTCTTAATGCATAGCATCTTAACTATAGTCTGGACCATATAATCTTGATCACGTAACATACTGTATTGTGGTCTATTATTCTCTTTTTAGCAAGTTTATATTACCAGTTTACATTAATCATATACATGTTTTTAAAAAGCATTTGAACATGCAACATAACACTTGTTAGTTTTGGTGCTCGAAATCACATATATTTTAATGTCAATTTCTTTAAAATGCATAGCATCATAACTTTAGTCTCAGTCTCAGTCGGTACCATATAATCTTGATCATCATAAAATGTAGGGTTTATGGTTTAGTAATAGTAGTCTCATGTAAGCCATTCTATATTACCAGTTTATACATTTTAAATAATCACTCTACTACTAACCCAGCTATGATAAGGTGCACATACGTTTCTTGTTTCACTACACAAGAATTGATTTGTTAGGTCAGCCATACCCTAACCCTAACCTTTGGGCATTTTAGGGGGCAATATCCCCCCGAGCCTGTGTATTTTCCCCGCATCTGATCTCCCCACAGCCTCCTAGGTTTGCATTGATACAATGATAACCCTTGAAGCACCAACAGCTAGCCTACGACATAAACATACAGTCATGCATGATGGTAACCGGTTCCAAAATAGATTTTGCAATCCCTATAGATGGAGTGCCTACAGGAACCACCAGGTTCATGTAGGCACTGGGTTAACCTGTTCACTACAAGACTTTACAATCCCTATATCATTAATACAGGGCCCACCAGGTTATTGTAGGCAATGGGTTAAGATCTCCATTCTGCTAACCTGTTCACTACTAGATTTTGCAATCCCTATAGAGTTAATACAGGTCCCACCAGGTTTCCATTGGCAATCTGTTAATGGATCCTCTCCAGTTTTGGGACTGGGAGAGCTATTTTAACCCAAGAGATGGAGGGATGGGGTATCAGAAGTTGAAGATGAAGGGGGGGGGGGGGGCAGAGAGAAGGCAATAGAGGGGAAGGGTACTGGTGTTATACCCTGGTTAATTGAGGGGAGGGGGGATTTGCTCAGGCACATCCCTCGGGAATTGGACGAGGGGCGTATACTTGGACGTCAAAAGTCTAGGAGGGTTGCGGCCATGAGTAACTAGAGGGCGATTTCTGGCTATGTGAGGATACCCTCAAATGGTCAGGAAAGTTTATTCAAAGGGGGGGGGGGGGGGGGTGTGATATACTGGAACCCCAGGGGTATGAGGAGGGGGTGTACACATGGGCGTCACAAGTTCAACAGTTGACGAAGTATGCGACCGTGAGGAATTTCTCACTGGTAGGATAGGGCAGGGTGTAGAAAAAATGGGGATTGGTATTCTTGGACAACCCCAGGGGTATGAGGAGGAGGAGGTATACTTGGACGTCTCCAGTCTAGCAGTCGAGGAAGTTGGCGGCCATGAGCAACTCGAGGGCGATTTCTGGCTGGATGGGGAACTCTGGGATCTCTGTGGAGCTGTTGGTGTAGCGGACCTTGTAGGTGAAATACATGCAGACCTTGCACAGCACGTGGGATCTGTAGAAGAGAATTATATTTAAGGGATAGTAAAGATCGGCTCTTAAAAAAAAGTAACTTATTGGCGGAATATAGGAAAACTGACTGTGTAGAATTGCAAGAGCGCATGAGTTACAAAAAAAAATAAAACGTTTGTTGCATGAAAATCTGTTCAGCATCAAAAATTAAATTGAAAGATTTCTTTCTACCATTAAAAGCATGGCAGAATGATAATCCATTTTTCAGTGATATGAACATGTTTAAGTGGATACAATTCAGTTCAACTAGTACTTTTCATTCCGATTAGTGTTTTGTTGTGTTCATTTCACACGTAACTATTTTCTTGCCAGTACATAAACCTCCACTGTGACACATACTGTAATAACAATGCATGTTCCTTTGACTTAGCAAAGAATAGCGATTCCGAATGCATTATTGTATACTTAGAATGAAGAAAAGGGCATACAGGTCAAATAAAATAGTTTAATCACGAAGTAATTAGAAAGGAGATCATAATTTTTGTTATAAAATGACAATGTGATATCTATTATATTAATACGGTAAGCTTCAACCCCCCAAAATGGTTCCCACTCGAGATATCCTCACCCCGAGGATTCGGCGACTTCCCGACCGTCGCGATCGAAGGATATACGTTTTGCGGAGGACAATAAGGCATTCCCGAGTCACTCCCGCCCCGTGGTCGTAGTCCAGATCGAAGAAAAGGGAAAGTCAGCAATGTCAATTGCCCGTTTAAGACGCCGAGCATTGACTAACGATTTATCGCCGTAAAAGTATTTGTAAGAATATAAATTGGAGTAGATCGAGAACGAACAAATGTATACGCGGGAGAACTTAGTTTGGATATGAATTGTTTAGGGGACACGACGGGTTATGTGTCATGCAGGCGAAGCTAGCAAGAACACGAACATAGTGTACTGTATCTAATTTGATACAAGCGGAACAAATTATCGGGGGTGGGGGGTAGAATGGATGGGGGAAGTATCTGCTCATGTAGTATGCAAATGCATATATAGACGGCTATACTATTCCTTTCAAGGGAATATAATGTACATGTATCATCGGGTTTCACAAGAATATGAACAAAGTTGTACGCGGGAGAACTTAGTTTATGATATGAAACGTGTAGGGGACACGATCGCGGGTTATTTGTCAAACAGGCAATTGGAGCCGGGGGGGGGGGGGGGGGGGGGGAGCGGCGAAGCTACTTTATTAGCAAGAACACGAACATAGTGTATCTATTTTAATACAAGCGGAACAAATTATGGATCATATGAAATATGGGGGATAACTTAATAAATTGCGTGGATACTAAACCATCATGATTTTGTTAAACATTGGCCGGATGTATCGTTGGACGGGGCCCCGACGGGTTGTGGGGTGGGATTGAATCGCCCGAGTCTATTTTGTCTTACTATTTAAATGATGACTGTGGGATATTTAGTAAAGTTTTAAAGTGTCGTTATGTCATCATCGTCTTTCTCTTTAAAAAACCCGCGGATTTCCGCGGGTACAGCTAGTTTATCTTGATTTTGCTAACAACAAAACATGTTGTAACTAATGTGTAGCATGTGATTTGAAGTGAAAACCAACATTTCACATGAAATGGTGGCAACAGAACATCACTTCAATTCAATTTTACTGTTGTCCAAAAGCGAATCTCAACAAGCCACTAGACTGGCCAGAAAGAATTAGAAATGGACTTTTGAATAAACATGTTTTTAGGTACTATATTTGCACATTATGGCAAAGTAACATTCTAAAAGCATTACAGCAGTCATTTGCATCATGTGTTGTAGAATACATTAACAAAGTGCTTTGCAGAATTCTATTTTTATACCAAATAATGATAGACATAATAAAAAACATTTGAGGATAATCATTGGTTATCCCCCCCCCCCCCCCCCCCCAACAACCCACATCCTAATTTGCAAGCTCCGAAAAATCACTGTATATATACACATACATAAAACTAAAATAAAACCACAAAAATATTGTACAAACTTACGGTATTTCTTTGAAGTGCACCTCGTTAGTTTCATTCTCAGCAAATTGTCCTGCAAATATAATAATAATAATAATAATAACAATAACAATAACAATAACAATAACAATAACAATAATAATAATAATAACATTAAAGGGACTTAGTAACATTGTTCAAATCCTCAAAATAAAATTTTAATTCTAGCGGTTCCCTCATACCTTGTTGTATTCGTATTAACAATAAAATCATAGGACAGGTTTCGGTTTTGCAAATTTCCCTTTCGTTACAAAGATATGTATGATCGAAGTATTCAGATAAGAAAAACTCCGGGCGAGTTTTTCATCCCTGTACAAAGTGAATGCAGTGAGTTAGTGAATATCACCCAATATCACTTTGCATTTTCGCTCATTAGTTGGCCATGCAATGTCCATTTGACTTGAAATTTTCACACAATACCCTATGGACATATGAGATAACAACACTATACATTGCATCAACCATTCATCACTTTTTGCACATCTCAATAAAGTTACTAGATCCCTTTAATAATCATAATAATAATAATAATAATAATATGAACATTTATATAGCGCAGCTACTATAAATATATACTCTACTGGGCTTAAATTATTATTCCACACAATGATATCGTGTACTTTCTCAACTCCCCAGGGAGCCTACTAGCCATGCTGCCAATCACGGCGCAAAGACTAATTAACACCCGACCATGGTACCCATGTATACACCTGGGTAGAGAGCAGCAATTGTGGACTAATTGTCTTGCTGAAGGACAAACGCAGTGGGCATACACAGGGTAAAACAGAAAGTGAAGTAAAAAAATAAGTTGTGCATCTCAGATTCTTAAATTGGCAATACAATACACATCTGCACATAAGTGGTTACATGTCATGGATGAAAAAAAGAAAAAAGAAAAAAAAGGAACAAAATTGACATTATGCAGTTGTTAACTGGTGGTGGAGGGAAAAGCACGGAATGTTCCACTCCCGAGGGATTTTAAATGCTATTGAGGGAAGAGTAAATAAGTCGTGAGACGTAGTCGAGGGACTTATTTTCTTCACGAAATAGCATTTTAAATCCCGAGGGAAAAATTCCATGATTTTCCAGACAGCAAAGTTAACAACTGTTTTATCATCTGATTGGCCAGTTAACAGTGCCATGTAACATCCAAAAATGTTACATGGCAGCTGATGTACTGTATTTACTAAGTCAGGTGATAATATTAGATGATCAAACTATGCTGTAGGTGATAATATTAGATGATCAAACTATGCTGTGGATCAGTGTAACATAGTTTAACTGAATTGAATATTCAGAGTGTTTCTCCCTATTAACTTTAGTAAAATTTTACTACACAAAACGACACAAACTACATAGTACTTGTTTCTGGAGCGAAACATAACAAAAAATCCTATAATCTTCCTGCAAAACGCTCCCCACTTTTAGTGGGTTTTTCCATCAGGAAAAAGGTGCCGTTAATACACCAGCAAATACGGTCATTAAAAAGCAATGTATGTGTGCACAGAAGTTAAGTTGATCAATCCAACATTTCACAAGAAATGCTGGCGAAAATGATCACTTCAGTGAAATGTTACTTTTGTCCAAAAGCGAATCTCAACAGGCCATTAAGACCGGCCAGAAAGAATTAGAAATGGACTAGAAGTACCAATGACAAATTACACATTTGATTGGTGGTACCCTTTAAAGTTTAAAGTGATCCATTAAAGGGTACCACTACCCGAAAATAATATTCAGATTACAAATGAAAGGTAACATCTTGAGTATTCCATTCCATCAACAAGTTCACAAAAATATGTTTCCAGAAAAAGAAAAAAAAATTGGAAAACGCATCACCATTCTAAAGCATGGGTCTGCATGTACGAGACTACTTTGACCGGAGCGAACAAACTTTCCGGGATTCTATTGTCTCCAAACGTACGCGTGAATAGCATTGGCGCACTCGCAAATGTTTGGCTCGTACGGAACCAGGAAATAGTAGTGGTTCCATAAGTGGTGGAAATGAATTGCTTTGTTTATGAATTACACAACCCTTTGCAAAATGTTGGATATCTATTTGATATCACAAAACGGTAACAAAACATATAATTATGTGTTATTCTTTGCCTGGTGGTCCCCTTTAACTTTGTACAATTTCAACAAAAATCACCTGCTCTTGTACCTTGTTGTTTGGCTTATGGTAACAGAAGAATGAAATGGGTTTTGATTTTTCAAATTTCTCCATAATCATAGGGGTCAATCCACGTCAAATCAACCAATTTTCAGACATTTTGTCACCCGACCCCCTTTGATTTTGCTAAAATTCGCACCAATTGTTCCCCCAAGTGTCTGACGGAAAACCCCGAAATTTTTTGCCCCGAAGTCATTCGGTTGCTAAGTTACGGCCGCGCCTAGCAACCAATGCGCGGTCGTTTAACGGCTTATTTACACTGACGAAAACGGTCGTAAACACACAGTAACGTGTTAAATAGCCATATAATTGGCTTTAGGGCATATTTTGAATCCTTCTCACACGCAGTACAAAAGTTTATAAATACTGTTCTTCAGGGAATTGGCAGACATTCACCTATATTTTCAGGGGTAAGCAACACAAAATTGCTACCGGAACGTTTAACAGCTTATTTACACTGACGAAAATGGTCGTAAACACACTGAAACGTGTTAAATAGCCATATTACGGGGTTTAGGGCATATTTTGAATCCTTCTCACACGCAATACAAAAGTTTATAAATACTGTTCTTCAGGGAATTGGCAGACATTCACCTATATTTTCATGGGTTAGCAAAAAAAAATTGCTACCGGAACGTTTAACGGCTTATTTACACTGACGAAAATGGTCGTAAACACACTGAAACGTGTTAAATAGCCATATTACGGGCTTTAGGGCATATTTTGAATCTCTCTCACACGCAATATAAAAGTTTATAAATACTGTTCTTCAGGGAATTGGCAGACATTCACCTATATTTTCATGGGTTAGCCAAAAAAAATTGCTACCGGAACGTTTAACGGCTTATTTACACTGACGAAAATGGTCGTAAACACACTGTAACATGTTAAATCGCCATATTACGGGCTTTAAGGCATACAGTTTGAATCTCTTTCACACGCAATATAAAACGTTATAAATACTGTTCTTCAGGGAATTGGCAGACATTCACCTATATTTTCATGGGTTAGCAAAAAAAAATTGCTACCGGAACCATTAACGGCTTATTTACAGTCTGACGAAAATGGTCTTAAACACACAGTACTGTTTGCGACCATTTTCGTCAGTGTAAATAAGCCGTTAAACGTTCCGGTAGCAATTTTTTGTAGAGATAACAAAGTTCTTCCAATTTCCAGACAATGAGAGCTCTGGCTTTTCAATTTTAGCTACAGCAGATAATCAAAAATGGCCAAAATGTTAAAGAAGAAACGGTTTGACCGCGCATTGGTTGCTAGGCGCGGCCATAACTTAGCAACCGAATTACTTCGGGGCAAAAAATTTCGGGGTTTTCCGTCAGACACTTGGGGGAACAATTGGTGCGAATTTTAGCGAAATCGAAGGGGGTCGGGTGACACCCACCGGTTGATTTGACGTGGATTGACCCATAGATATATTTAAGATTGAATTTAAGAGCATCTATAGACTGTTTCCAACCGTAGTCACGAGTATCTCAATTTGGATACTCAATCGTCCATAGTATCCAAATTTGGTTACTTTACGCGGGATAAAATCAGACATTGATTTTCTCTGTTTTCACTAGGTAAACTTCATTTTCAAGAATCTTTCAATGAAATTGGTATAGACTGAAGTCTCAAACATTACTTTTGTGGGAAAATATAAAGTTGAAGGGGTAGTTCAGTTTTGGTATAGAGGGCGCTGCACAAAATAATTCTTTTATGAGGTATTGAAAAACTGAGTGTAAAATTTGAAAGAGCAAACAATTTTAATGGCAGAATAAACTTTATTTGATCAAAATCAGTTCAGAAACGGCTGAAATATCAATAAATATATCCAATCGGAATAAATCTGGGGCCCAGATTTATTCAATGATTTTTTTTGTTTTTGTTTAAATGCTTACACTTTTTTCAAAAATGTTCAAAAGAGGTTTTTAAATAGTTGTTGATGATCTCTCTATCTAATCATTATTTCAACAAAACATCACATGTATGCATAACTTTGTATGAAAAATGGTTTAAAAAATACTTTTTTAGAGAGCGCCCGCTTGTGTTTTAATGGCTCTTTTTAAATGATAATATATAGGGTTTTTAATTAGTTGTTTGTAATTTTCTATACCTTCCGAGCATGGTGGAGTTCTAACTTCTAACTATTAGTTTGTAGCGTTATTGTGCAGGTTTTTCAGCCTTGCCAAAACTGTACTACCCCTTTAATGGATCACTTTAAAATAATTATTTTCTGTGTACCTGGTCCGCTCAGCATGGCCTTGATGGTGCCGGATGTGAGTGCGTGATCTCTCTTGACGATGAATTCGTGGCCGTCGGACGATACCAGCTTAACGTACATGGCGTCTGGCCCTTCACAGCCACCATATATCTTCTCGTCATCTCCATCTTTGTCAGCCATGTTTGGAGATGTGTTTTAAAATTATGGCTGCCTAAACAAATAAAATTAAAATATATACAAATTTAGTAAACTGATATGCAAGCAAATAAAAGATACACATTTACTGTGGGTTTGACGAATATAGTATTTGCCCCCTCAAAGCCACCATAGATTTTCTTTTTCATATCAAACACAAGCACCAAGTTGCACTTGAAGTTGATATTAGCAGAGAAAGGAAATAAACTGGGTGCCCATTTTCCTTTTCAATTGAAGACATCTAGACCTTTTGTGTACTACTACTAGGTCATATCTGTTTTATGCAAATTTCTAATTATTTCATGTGCAAATAAGATTTTAATTGATTTGCTCTTAAATGTGTTCTAATGTTCTGGTAAAACTGTGCACTTGTATGATGTTTTATCAATGTCTTTTTTTACTGTTATATGTACCCTGTATATATATTATACTTTAATACAAAATTTTAAAAATGTTGCACTTGATGTCATTGTTCCAAGTTGTGTTGTTCGATATTCCAAATGCAAGTTCTAACATGCGTTTGATATCGAACGCAAGTGCCAAGTTGTGTTTGATATTAAACGCAAGTGCCAAGTTGCGTTTAATTTCAAACGCAAGTGCCATGAGTTTCCTTTGATATCAAACGCAAGTGCCAAGTTGCATTTTATTTCAAACGCAAGTGCCAAGTTGCGTTTGATATCAAACGCAAGTGCCAAGTTGCGTTTGATATCAAACGCAAGTGCCAAGTTGCGTTTGATATCAAACGCAAGTGCCAAGTT
>JBAMJV010000992.1:0-12500 GCA_037951105.1 Echinarachnius parma | reverse complement strand
ACGGTAGGGAGATTTTGCATTTTTGGATTTGAAATTGTGCAATCTGGTGCTTACCTAGATAGGAAATTCGGGATTAACATTGACTGTATCTGGGAAAGCGTGTTATTATTTGATCGACCAGAAATTTAAAATATATTTTCAAGATAAAACAAATAATTGACACACTAATAAATATGCACCTCAACACAGGGACCGAAGTGACTGAGCGGGGGAGGGTGTGGGAGGGGGGTGTCCCCCTCCCACGGTAGGGAGATTGTGCATTTTTGGACTTGAAATTGTGCAATCTGGTGCTTACCTAGATAGGAAAAGCGTGTCATGATTTGATCGACCAGAAATTTTAAATATACTTTCACGAAGAAAGCAAATAATTGACACATAATGCACCCCAACACAAATATTGTATTTATATTTAGCATCATACACAGTTCCAACATCACCATATGCCACATTATGTATGATCCAACAACTTAGCCTATTGCCAAGAATGAGTCCCGAGGGGCGAAGCTACCGAGGGCTGGGGCAGGAACAAATAGGGAGGGTTTGGGAGGGGGTATCCCCCTCCCACGTAGAAGATTTTGCATTTATATACAGTATATACTTGAAATGGTGCAATTTGGTGCACGTCACACAAGGAGCCAGAGCAATGCCAGCCTACACTGGAACTACGTGGCCCGGTATACAGAAAAAAAAAACTCACCCCTGACCATACACAAGTTACACAACAAACTGAGATAATCTGTTCGCGCGCGAAGCGCGCAGCAAAATTGAAAGTTGATGTATAAATTACCTTTTTAACGTTAGAATTAACAAGTCTTAGCTCATACAACTTATGTTTTCTTTCCCACTCGTATACAGCTACACACAAAAAAAAGATATCCTTCCCTAAAACCTGGGGGGGATGATTGTACATGTCATCCCCCCCACCTTGTGAGGTGGGGGGGATGCATCCCCCTCATCCCCCCCGTTGTCTACGCCCCTGGTAACAAACAGAACCTATTCGAGACGCATCTTGCTAGTATTTTGTGCTAGCCTTTCCGATCCCTTTGTTTTGCCTAGTAACGCACGTTATCCGTGCTATTGTTACGTCACAGCTCATTGGATCAACATAACAACGCGAAGCTGAGTATGACTTGTGTGTAGTTCAGGGCGGGTCCTGACGAAAAGAACTCAACATGACGGATTGTGTGCAAGTTATAGATCCCAGTTATAGAAGAATAGCAGGATCTATCAAGTCTGGAAGATTACATAAAGGTAAGAATAACTGTACCACCATATATTTTGAGATATTAGTGATAATTTGAGCGGTGTCTCCTTGTGTTGAAGCGAGTTCAATGTTTACCACAGCCCCATACGTGTATTTTTGTGTAACGTTTGCAGTATTAACCCTGCTCAGTCAGCTCAGCCAGTGAAGAAACGCCTCTTTCAGTTTCAGTCTTTTGTTTAGCCTAAAGTTGTTCCGACTGCTTTTTGTCTTGTTTTGTTACTTTCACGGCCGTAGCCACGTTTTATTTAACTGTATTATCTATAATTATGATATGAAAGTTAAGATTTGTTCTTGTTTTTGTATTAATGCCAGCCCATGGTACTACTAGTATTACTAATGCAGTAATGACTCAGAAATGCAATTGCAAATTATGATGGCATGCAAATATTGTGAAGTACAAACTTGTATTGTCATGGTCGTTTGAAGGACAACGATCAAATTCTTATGAGCTTCTGAATTGCTTAAATACAACCATTAATGTCATTTATTGTTAGTTCAAAATTTGATTTCTTAACTGATTAATATAACTGTTTTTAATTCATTTTCCAGGTCAAGGAATCATTGCAGCGACATCTTCTATTCCCAGCAAATATCAAACCGTTGTCACAAACAATGCAGATCAGAGAGGGTTTGGGGCTACATCAAGAAGATTTAATCAAGACTTAACAGTTGTAAGTATTTCAGCATTTTCTTCGTAGACGTGCCCACAATTTGGCATGCATGACTAAAAGAACCGATGCACTGAAGTATTATAAATTGCATAGAGCATGGGTTATTTTAGTCATGCATGCCAAGTTGTGGGCACTTCTTCGAAGAGAATGCCAGTATTTCCCTCTAGGTTTATTTGTTTTAAATTCTACCAGGAGATTTATTCGATATCTGTATTATTTTGTTCTTCCCACAAATTTGTTTGTCATGTTTAGTTGTTAAATACTTTAATTGCGTTGAGTTATCTTTTGCATGAGTAGAGTAGGCCTATACATTATGTTTTGTTTGAACAATACTATACTATATATAGCATACAAAATGAAGAATACATGTTTTCCTTGTTAATGCAGTATGCAGTTAACCCCTTGACTTGCATGGGTGTGTTTCCTTATATTCTCACTATCCACCACTAGGCTTGTAGCATCCTTGATACTAAAATAGGCAAAGTCTCACTTTTTATATTTTGTACTACTAGAGTATATTGTGACATTTACGTTTTTCTTTAAATTATTAAAGTAGAGTCAAACCATATATTTATTTTTTTGGATAAATATGCCTCTTCTAATCCCGATGATAATTGCTGATACAAAGTGTAGATAGAGTGGCAGTGTTTTCATTGAATTTTAAGTCAATTAAAGGGGTAGTATAGTTTTGGTAAGGCTGAACTTTAGTAACCAAACCTAGACAGTAACATTATAAACTAATAGTTATAACTCCACCATGCTCGAAAGGTATACAAAATTACAAACGACTAAGTAAAAAGCCCGTTATCATTAAAAAAAAGCCATTAAAACACAAGAGGGCGCTTTCTAAAAAGGCATTGGTTTCAACCATTTTACATACAAAATTATGCATGTGATGTTTTATTGAAATAATGATTAAATAGAGAGATCATCAACAACTATTTAAAAAACACTTTTGAACATTTTTGAAAAAGTGCAAGCATTTTGTTAATTGTTTGAAAAATCGTCTAATTATTTGGGCCCCAAATAATTATAAGATCAGATATATTTATTGATATTTCAGCCGTTTCTGGGTCGATTTTGACCAAATAAAGTTTATTCTGCCATTAAAATTGCATGTTCTCTCAAATTCGACACTCAGTTTTTCATTACCTCAGAAAAAAATTGTGATGTGCAGCGCCCTCTCTACCAAAACTAAACTACCCCTTTAACTATTCCAATTGTATCATTTATCTTTCAGAATGAAAACCCTGGACCAGGCACATATGTTGAACAAGGGAAACCAGATGTGTTCAGCCCATCCTTTTCTAAGAAAGGGATGGGCGTGGGCTTTGTGTCAAAGGTAAGGGGGTAACCAGAACACTCATAACTCTCTCTAGTAGATTCACATTGCTGCTCTCTACGCAAGAATATAATTGAGTACTTGGTAGGGTGTTAACAAGCCGGCATTCTCTACCAAAGCCTGCCCATGACTTGGCATGCATGACTAAAAGAACCGATACTCTATAGATGCGTTTTGTTTAACTAGTGCATCGGTTCTGTAAGTCGTGCATGCCAAGTCATGGGCACGCTTTGGTAGAGAATGCCGACTAGCCTGTAGCGCCCTGAGAAGCTTGGGTTAGTATGCTCCCCAGGGAGTTGGGATGATGCACCAGATAATCGAGCGGGTTTGAACTGTACCTGATGACCAAGGGAAATACAGTACTTAGAAAGTATTAAGTTTTATATAGATGTCATATTTAATGCTGAGGCAAAACGATTAAATCTACAATGTATCTAGCATGCTGACAAAGTAGCCCATCTAAAATTGTGAAGTTATGTTTCCTCTTCTGTTTTTTGATAAGGAGATCCAAGTGTCAAAAAGGGATTTGTGGCTCCGTACCCACCCTAACCCTTCCTCACTTATTAAATTTAGGACAGTAAATTCTGTCATATATTCATAAACAAGAAATACAAATGTGTTATTACAACCTACACCAATATAACAAGACAGACAACCAACACAACACTTGACAATTTCCTTCCAATTTTCTTCCTTTTATAGGTTAAACGAGTAAAGCGACAAAAGGGAACAGCGGGTCCCGGCCCAGCCTATGCCCTTCCAAGCATGCTGACGACGAAGAAGGACTTCAATCAGGCCGTCGCAACCAGCAGCTTCCACAAACCCATTGCGGTGGTCAGAGACAAAGAGTCAAGTTTACCGGCACCAAATCATTACAAGGTAATTTAGAAAACATTTTCAATTCAGTTTCCACAAAGAGAAAGAATCAAACTTACCGTCACCAAATCATTACAAGGTAATTAAGGAAACATTTTCAATTCAGTCAGAGAGAAAGAGTCTAGTTTACCGGCACCAAATCATAACAAGGTAATTTAGAAAACATTTTCAATTCAGTTTCCACAAGCCCATTGCGGTGGTCAGAGAGAAAGAGTCTAGCTTACCGGCACCAAATCATTACAAGGTAATTTAGAAAACATGTTCAATTCAGTTCACTTGTGTTTTTATAGAGCTAAGAGTCATTGCTTCACAGTTATGAACCTTGCGATTTACGCGCGGCTATTTTTATATGCGCGTAAGACAATGAAATTTAAGCATCTTTGCTTTTAATCATAAATCTGTTTTTTTGTGTGTATTTGTAGCATATAATATATTTGTATTGATATATTTACAATATTTTATTCATTTTTGTTCTCACCAGGTTTCCGATAGTACGTTAAAGAGGCACTACGGGAGCCAGTTCCAAGCATCCTTCAAATCCACATCTCGTAGAGTAGACTACAACAGAATACAGAGCGTCGCGCCAGCACCTTGTAAGTATTCCACACACAATTATTTTGCTGTACATCTCTTACCAATTCAGGGCCCTGTTTCAGAAAGCTTTTCCAATTGTTTTAGGTGTCCAGGGGGGTGTTACATAAATAGTTGCGATCAATCGCAAAGAATGCGATTAATCAAAAGCCTGAAAATGCGCCTAAATGCACAAATCTTATTGGTTCAAATGCATTCTGACTTGCGATCAATCGCAACTTTGCGATTGATCCCAACTCTTTATGCAATACCACCCAGTTATATTGTAAATAAAAACATTCAAAAGCAACAAAAATGCAAGTATTTGAGACTTCCGACAAAAATTTATATCAATAACTTTAAGGCGCCTTGATTGTAACAAATATAACTGAAATTTACTGAAATTTATCCCGTCAATAGATTAAGTCCCCTTACACCAAACATGTAATAATAATAGTAATAGTGGTGATTTATATAGCACCATGTCTGTCACAATGTGACACTCCTGGCGCTCAAAACTAAACTGACCCTCCTCTTGCTATGCTTATAGATGCAGTATTATAATAATAATAATAATTGCATTTATATGGCGCTTTATACGGGCGTTTCTAAGCGCACTGGTGGTCTGTCTAAATAAGAAAACTAGTAAACACGATAGCATAAAAACAATACAACACCAAAGTCAAAGTAACAAATAAGAAATAACAAATACATGTATATATGTGATACAATGCTTAATAACTAACTGTGTGCGCCTCCAGAAAATTACAACTGCTAATAAAAAGATGGGTTTTGAGGAGGATTTTAAATGATTCGATAGATGTGGCATTCTGAATATGGGGTGGGAGTTTATTCCAAAGGGTGGGGGCAATGGACGAGAAGGCTCGGTCACCATAACGAGTTTTTGTACGTGGGCCATGAAGTAATTGGAGAGATGTTGTCCTGACTTGTTAATTCTTCATCTGCACTTTCTCAAGCGAAGAGAAAGGTTTTGAACAAACGCTGGTTCACATTTCCATTGTTTACATTTCCAGTTACGCTCTACTTATACCATGTATCCTTATTCTCTTCTTGTTATTTTGCAGGCCATTACACAATAAACGAAACGCTGACGAAAGAAGCGCCGAAAGTTCCAATGAGCAGTTTCAAGTCAACGTCGACGAGAGACATGTTACGAGGCAATCCCAAGGTAAGTTGTCTTTTACAGGCACATTCAGTGATTTCTTACTTTTTTTAATCCAACATCAGAGCAATGAAAATAATGTATCTTTGTTGCTTTGTTGTCGTTGTTGTTGTTTTCATTAAATTTTAAAGTCTCTAGATATATAGAGTTGATGCACTACTTTCAATGTTTCTGAACAGTTATAGACTTTCCATTAGTGTTTTGTAATGAATGATTTCAAAAGTGCAGATGAAGAATTAACAAGTCAGGACAACATTTTAATTTTTCTCAAGTATAAACAGTTGTTAAATAAACTTAATAAGTCATTTTTTTTCCATTTCCATTTACAGAACCCAGGGCCAGGTCACTATCATCCCCACGAGCCAGTCGAGGAGGCTAAGAAAACTCTCTTCCCGTAAGTATTGTAACTGCCTATTTTTTTTCTCTTGCATCATTTGAGGAACTTTAGATATGACAAAAAAAATCAATGAACTATTTTACTTGTTCAACTTGATTGGAAAATATATTTTATATTTGTGGTAGAATATTAAGTCATATTTCAACTCTTGTAGCATATTTTTAACTGGTTATGGTTTTGTTTCTTCTTTTCTTGTATTATAATCAATTGAGAACATAAATGAGCTTGTCTTATTCATTTAATACAACTTCCAGGCAGAACGGTTACTATCTTTGAATACATGCCTATACAAATCTCTTCTCCCCCTTATCCCTCCCTCACAATAAGAAGCACTACCTGTGCATATCCTGCATTCGCATGCACCTACCCCCCCCCCCCCCCCCCCCCCCAAACCTCTACCCAATCCAGGTCCTGGAAGCAATGGCATAGCAGACTACAAGAAACAGACCTTTTTGATAGGTACAATAAAGAACACTTATACTATCTTTAAATATGTGCCTATAAAATGTTCTCTTCTCTTTTCTTTCTCCCCCTCGCAGTAAGAAGCACTACCTGTCCATATCCGCCCCCGCCATGCCCCTGCCACCATCCCTACCGGATCCAGGTCCAGGCAGCTACGACGTAGTAGACTACAAGGGACCGGCAAAGCACTACATGTCTGGTTCAGTCTTCGTGTCGTCAACGAGTCGGTGGACGGGGGAGATGAAAAACCCAGATTTTCCTGGCCCTGGTGAGTTTCTGTCAAATATTGACAATTATTGTATTTCATTGATGTATTTATTTATTTATTTATTTACTTTATCGAATAACAAACAGGTAAAGAGGGGGCTGCTTAGAAGGCTAACCCTGCCCCCCTCCCCCCAATAAAACAAATTAATTCCAATAATGAAAACAAATCGCTAAAAATCATTGATACTCTCTTCCTAAAATAACTGATTTTCAGCTTTCGTGTGTTTTACACGTACTGTATAACACAGGTTTTCAACGCACCTGCTGTAATTATGAATAGCCCTTAGCAATAAGAGCAATATGCAAATAATAATCCGAAGGAATAGTTTGCCTTTTAAAAAACTTTAACAAATAACTTACAACCATTGCACAACAACTCACGAGTTATGCAAAATTTATATATTTTTCTTCCCTATGAATCACCTAGTCTGTATAATGACTAATGTGCATTTTCTCTTCTCATTTATTTTGTATTTACAGCCACATATCGACCACAGACTCAGAAACAGAAACAGTCGTTCCTCTACAACGCGCAAGAGAAATGGGCGCTGCCGTGAGACAGACGTCCTCCTCCACAATTTGCGATACGCATTAACTTTTTTTACCTAGCCTGAAACCGTTTGAATAATGCGATGAGCGTTTCGCTGAACAATTCACAAACAAGAAACTTGCGATCCTCGTGAACTGTTTTTTACCTAGCCTAAGGTCGTTTGAAAAATGGACAGAGTGGTTCGCTCAACGATGCACACAAGAAATTTGCTATCGCTGTGAACTTTCTTTTACGTAGCCTGGAAACGTTTGAAAAATGGGATGAGCGTTTCGCTGAACAATTCACAAACAAGAAACTTGCGATCCCCTGTGAACTTTTTCACCTAGCTTGAATCATTTGAAAAATAGGAAGAGCCGTTTCGCAGAACAATTCACACAAAATATGTGTGATCGTTGTGAACTTTCTTTTACGTTGCCTGGAATCGTTTGAAAAATGGGAAGAGCAGCTTGCTGAACAATTCACACGAGAGAGATATGTGCCATCGTTGTGAACTTTCTTTAATGTAGCCTGAAATCGTTTTGGGCTACAGGAACCGGATGGACCCTGTATTCACTGTATGGGGATTGCAGAATCTGGTAGTGAACAGGTTAACCCATTGCCAATTGGGAACCTGGTGGGCCCTGTATTTACTTTATGGGGTTTGCAGAAAATAGTAGTCAACAAGTTAAGAATATAGCTCCGGTTTACTGATGAACAAATCGTGCCATACCATATTCCTTTAATTTTCTAAATATGAAAAGGATTCGTATGAACCATGTATTGTGACAGAACATTAAAGTGAGGTATTCATCTCAAATATTTTCTTACAAGTTGTAAAGCCATGTGAACACACACAAGAGGAGAGAAAATTATTTCTGGTCATGTTCAGTCGGTCTTCGATAGATGATGTATTCCTATCTAGGAAAAAATAAAATGTGTTTCTCAGACCCTAGCTCCAATACATTTCATATTTTCAGTTTTTAATGAGAGAAGATTTAATTTCTGCTCCTTACCTTTATATAAATATTGACAATCTCTGTAATAAACAGTGAAGTATTCATCAAGTCGTTTCACACTAGTACGTATATTTCAACAGAGGATGTAGTGAGCATCACATTCATATTGTAATGTGATGATGATAACGATGTGCCGCAATAATGTGGTAAAAATTACTGTTGACCAAAGTATAATGAATTATGCAGTCCAGTTCTCGAACTGTTTAGTCTGAAGTATTAGCAGTGTGTTGACTTAAGTTTTGACTTTAAAGTGTCTTGCAAGAAGTATTATACTGTTCATCTAACAAGAAGTATTATATAATTAATATGAATTAATTTTCATTGAATGGCCTTCCATTGTAGAAGAGTATTTGATGCAGCATAAATTTCCAAATTAAATTGATCAATATTCTAAGACGTAGCTTGTCCGCGTTGCAGAAAGAGATACAATGGATTGTAAGTTACAATTAATTGTAAGTCAGATCATGTGTTCTAAATGCACAAATCTGATTGGTTGAAACGTGTTCTGGCTTACAATCAAGTGAAACTTACAATCGATTGTAACGGGACCAAGATCTTATATGTGTTTTCTACAAAGTTGTGAGTATATTTATACATGTACTGTATGTTGTACACCAGTTTATCTATGGTGCCTTCCAAGGAACAAATCAACATCAAATCTTTGATCAAATGCAGTGTGAGTGCATGACAACGAATGTATGGAAAGAAATGAAAAACACTCAAACCATATTATTATATTTACTATGCAGGTTAACTAATTGCCGTTACCGTGTTCTTCCAGATAGAAAGGAAATTAGCTGCAGTAAACTTTAAAGGGATCTAGTAACTTTGTCAAAATCCACAGAATGTATGTATAACCCCAGCTGTTCTCACATACCTCATTTTATTACCAATAGAAGCATGGAACAGCTAGGTTTCGTGCTTCTGAATTTCTCTTTTGTTATCAAGATTTGTATGATTAAAGTGTTTGAATAATTCTCTAGTGGATAATTATAACTATGCACAGAGTCGGTGCAATGAGTAAATGAATATCACTTTGCATTATCGCTCATCACTAGGTCATACATGTATGACACTCTTTTACCATGGAATTTTCACACATCACTCAGTGGAAATATCAGATCACAGAAATACACATTTTATTGACCCTTCGTCAGTTTTTGCACATGTCAACAAAGTTACTAGACCCCTTTAAACAATCGCATAATTTGTTCCCACAGAAACAATCGGGTCAATCGCACTGTCCGTAAAACATGCCGTCCAATGAATCAAATCAGTATACAGTTTCAATACTTCCATCAGTTTTTTCCACTTGATTTTTTCTCATTATATTGTTTTAAGAAAAAATGATCATAATTGTACATTGTAAATTAGATACAATATTTTATATTTGTACTTGACATGTGTATATTTGTAGTTGTATATTTCAACACCTTGAATCTGTGACATATATTAAAAATGCTTTATATATTACTTTTATGAATATCTTTTTTATGTGTCTCATCAAAAGTTAAAAGACGGTCAAAAGTGGTTATGATGATGAAGGAGATGTTCTAACGATGTTGTGTATGATGATGATGATACGATGGCGATAATGGCGATGATAGGGATGATGACGATGATGATCATGGTGGTGTTTATGATGATGATGGCGATGATGGCGATGATGGCGATGATGATGAGGGTGGTGATGATGATAAAGATAACAAATTTTCATATATTATAATTATGTTGGTGTTTATGATGATGGTGATGGTGATGATGGTGATGATGATAAAAAAGATGATAAAAATGATGATGATGATGAGGATGATGATAATGATAATGATGATGTTGATGATGGTGATGATGATAATGATAATGATGGTGATAGTGATGATGATTATACTGATAATGATGGTGGTGAAGATAATTAATGATGATGGTGGTGATGATAATTTGAATGATGATGGTATTGATGGTGATGATTGTTAGATCAGATGATGATGATGCTTTTGATGGGGATGATGATGAAGGTATTATTTATGATGATGATGATGATGATGATGATTATGATGATGCTGATGATGATGATGCTGATGATGATGAAGATGATGATGATGATGGGATGCTGCTGCTGCTGAAAATGGAAGATAGTGACGTTGGTGATGATGGTGAAGGTGGTAATGTGGGTTTATGATGACGACAAAGATCATTGTCGTCCCCTCTCTTTAACCCCTCCCCTCCTAACTCCTGAATTAATGAATAGTCAACTAATTAACCAGAGCATATTTTCAATAAATGAAAATGAGCGAAGAAACATAGGCTTCGCCGAGTCAAAAAGACCCTTGAATGGGGGACTTTCCCATGAAACCTTTTTCATCGCTCGTCCCCCATTCAAGGGTCTTTGTGGCTCGATGGTTGAGCACCGGTCTATCAATCCGGAGGTCTCTGGTTATTTGTACAGTTGCTCATTTTCATTTATTTAAAGGTAGTTCAGATTCGTCAAATGAGATGCGCGGCGCCATCTTGCATACGCGTTGCGCACGGTGCGTAATGCACGTTAGCTCAGTGTCATGCGGTGCGCGCAAACTAGCCCAGTTCAAAATGGCGACCCGCTATGTAGCATCCCCACGCTTGATGCCCTTTAATATATTTCTGGCCAGTTCCCGTTATCATGGTTATGTTTGAATTTGAAGTATATTTTCGACACGTTAAGCCCACCGCACACAGAGCCGACTCGACCCGATTCGACTGGTTTTCATTCGGATCGGCTCAGTTTTCAGTGCCTCGCGACACACATTTTGCCAGTCGAGAGACAGTCGGATGTCAATTGGGGCCGATTCAACACGATGAATCGGATCCGACCGACCGGGCCCAACTCTAGCCTGATTGAAACCAGTCGGATCGGGTCGAGTCGGCTCAGTCTGCGCCGGGCTTTACACAGAATGAACGAAGCAGCAAACAATTTCGACTGTGAATTTAATGCTTTCCTTTATTGTCATCAACTCAAGAATCTCTTACAAAGTTCAATAAACGTTTCTTTCCCATTCTTCTCACTCAGTATTTTTCATACTTGCTTACATATATTTTATTCTATTAACAAGTATGGTATTGCGGATACTTACAATAAAGCATATTTGTTATATCTTGTAAATATTTTGATACATTTTGATTAGGGCATATTAATGATAAAAAGTACTCAACAGATAATGATATGAAATGATACTTTGGGGTGTACTTTGTTACGATGTTCTTACGAATTACCTCAAAATGGTGTTAATTAAACCTTTTCATTGTGTTGTTTTGTCTTTTAATCATACTCTATACGGGGATTACTGAATATCAACTTATTATGTACAATTTAATAAAATAGTTGCTTCAGTGTCCAAAAGTCCTACCAATATCTTCGCATTAGAGGCGAAATTAAAGACCAATACCAATTATTTTTTCCGAACTTTTCCTCATAAAAGCAAATGAAATACACATTTCTCATTATACGATATTATCTCTTCTTTTCTTAGCTCTCGAACTTCCGCCAATAGCTGAACTACCTTGCACAAGAAAACATCAAATCCACATTGTGAAACTGCCAATTTACAAGGTGCTATCTTTTTTCTTAAAACTCGATAACCATTTTAGAAGGTTTTTATGCGTTATTATACCAAATTATTAAATTTATTCATATTCTATTTTTTTGAATAATTTAATTGAACTTATTGCGATCATGAAGACCGAACAATTTACACTACAAGTAAATTGGCAGTTATCTTTTTTTTATATTTCGTGCAGAATTTCAATAAAGTCTACAACACTCTTACAATTAATTTTACAAGTGAGTTAATAATACCGCCTAAAGACGTGAATAGTCTACAACACTCTTACAATTAATTTTACAAGTGAGTTAATAGTACCGCCTAAAGAAGTGAATAACTTTGAAAAAT
>JBAMJV010000991.1:47500-51951 GCA_037951105.1 Echinarachnius parma | reverse complement strand
GCCCTATAGATATGTGTGAATAAATTGTGTAAATTAAGCACCCTCCCGTCAACAAAATCCTGGCTACGTGCCTGCCCCTTAGGTCTTTGCCCCCCCCCCCCCCCCCCCCCCCCCCAATCCAGAACTGCTTTCGGCGCGCCTGGTTACCAAGTATTATTTCAACATTTTGTTTTAGAGTTTTTTATCAAACAAAGGAAAACCGTAGAAAAAAAATAGTCGAAAAGTTGTTGCCAGACAATGCTCCTTATAATAATATTGATATTTATTCAACAAAAAATCACATTCACAGCTACAAGCTAAATTGCAGTGTCATTTGCAACAATATTTACAAACATGGAAATAACATTGATGAACATCAATGAACTCACGAGGTATAAAGAAAGGTTACTATATTATATAAAATAATTAGAGAAATAAATCATATTATATCCTACATGAATGAAATCCTGTTCAGTGATTGGTCTACATAGCGTCATGTGACCAAACATAGTAATGCCCATGGAGAAAAATGTGCTAAGCGTGACGTCATTCATGGAATAGTAAATGCTATTCCATGAATGACGTCATAGACGCCGGGTGATCATATTGAGCCCATAGAGATGCGTGTTATAAAACTTCCCTGCGAGAAGAGGTCTTGTTTTTGCTTGCGAAAGATGCTCGACGAGATTTCTCAAAGAGTTATTTAAATAGAAATACAGCATATGTGATGACACACGACAAAAAGGTGCACTTCTCGACCGAGGTCGAAATTGAGTTAATAGTATGGTCGTTTTCTCCTTTTCTTCCTCTTTAATTTGATACCTAACACGATACATAATTTTGTTTTATTGCGGAGATACATGGTTTTAAAAGAGACGTTGGAGGGGCGTTTTGGAAATTATTTTATCGAGAAAACGGCCCTCAAAGATTACTATCGATTTTTAAGGAGCTGGCAGGTGCAATCATCGATCCTTAAAGGATCGAGCGGGTTCGTTCTATTCACATCGGACGGAACAAAAGAACCCCAAAAGACCTAGTAACCATGACCATTCAGGCGTATAACGAGCGGTTTTGTGTGTGCGCGCGCGCATGACTTTGCTAGGATTGGTTTTGTGTCTAAGTTCTTTTGCTCAGTCGAGCCTTTTCACTTATGCGAGCATCATATCGACTTTCATCTTCACGACTTAACGGCTCATAAAAAAAACTTTTGTAAGCAAGCAGACCTGTACGTACCCTATACTCGCCGAGAACTGCGCTCCCGGACGTAGCCGGGGAGTCAGAGCTCGCGCATCGATGTACTAATACTTATAGCACTCGGCTCCAGTGCAGGTGGTTCATTCAAAAAGTCGCGAATAATAATAATTTGTAAGATCTACACAATGCCAACGATTTTGTATTCTACTTAGAAAATTGCATTACAATTGAAAGCTTAGCAGAAACAAACTAAAACTCAACAAAAAAAGCAACAAAATAACAGCGCTGAATGTCGCAAAAAACAGCAACAATCGCGTGAAGTGTAGAATGATGCCTAATTGAGTTTACTATGCAGATCTAAGCGAGTATATGAAAAGAGTTACAATCCTTCTGACATAATTATCTTAAACTGTTATCATTAGTATTAATACGTGAATAAATATACCGCTGATGGCTCGATATGCATCATGTTGTTACACCGATTTCTAAGAGCTTGTTTAGTGCCTATTAAAGATTATTTACAAGCACACGCACGCGCACATGCACACACATACACATTGCTGTTTAGTTTACAGATAAGAATTGCCATTGCCACACAACGAATCACAATGGTGATAAGTACTGTTTAATTGTATAAATAATGATAAAACCATGTATCAAAATATAACACCAAAATAACATGGAATCAAATTAGACAAAATATATTTGGATGACATTACTAATACGATTGGTGTTAAGTAAATAGTTTACAGATAAGTATTGCCATTGCCACACATACAATTACACAAGTGATAAATACTTTTTAATTGTATATTTGATGATAAAAGCATATAAAATTAATTGGAATTACAGATACGATACATATTGGACATGGTCAAAATCGAGTTCTTTAGTTATGAAATTATGATGGAGTTATGAAGGAGTTCTTGGGTTTCGCCAGCTCAGCTATCAGATCAGCAGCAGATCAGGCGCGCGAAGAATCGATCAGCTGATCATGATCAGATAAACAAACCGAACCGGGCGCGGTAAAATTGTATATTGTATAGTACATGGATTCCCCCCCCCCCCCCCCCCCCACTGTACGCGCCGCCGAACGCATTGTGGTCCAACCACGACCCCCCCCCCCCCTCCCCACTGTACGCGCCCCGAACGCATTGTGGTCCAACCACGACCCCCCCCCCCCCCCCCCCACCCCTTCGTACGCACATAATACGGAGTGTTTTTAAACACTATTGTTTTCATGCAAACGGTGGGATCCCCTCCCCCTCCCTCTGTACGCATACCGTACGCATCGGCGTGAATGCGTACGTACTTTGTACATGGCCCCTAAGAACGCTTAGCTTGCGCCGTTAAATAGTGCTGTCACAACCATTTACACCGCTATACAAGTGTAAAAGCCACGGTAAAAGCCACACTAAATGTAACAGCCCATAATGATTGTGCATACAAGCGTGTCGATCGTCGGCGCAACTCGCATTCGAGGTGGTTGTTAAAGTAACAATAGGACAATAGGTAGGCACTGCACTATAGATGCTCGGTGCAATGCCATAGAAAGTTTCACAGTCGATCAGTGTGACGATACACGTCACTACGCACGCACGCACGGTACAGTTGTATACAAACTGCCATGCATCATTGCATTGGAATAATTAGCTTTTAAAACTCCGCGTGTTAAGCATTGACAACGTAGTGTTGACATGCACCACACGCAGTCCCAAACATGCCAATTAGCGTCAACCAATCAAAATCATTATTTCGTTGTTAGGGGGCGGAGTCAAGTTTTGGCGCCTCGATCCCCGAACGAACTAAGAGCTCTATGTTTTAACTTTTGGTGAAAAATGAAATGAACATGTCTTAGAAAAACGCTAATATTTCACTTATTATTGCACCAAATTCATAGCAAATTTCATGAAAATGTAGAGGAAACTCCATTTAATCAAATACGCTAAAAAAATAAAATTCATGATTTTTTAACAATTTTAACATTCAACTCATTTTTCTCGGTTCGGACGCACGCGAGAAGTGGTCCCTTTTGATGTGTTTCGTCACATATGTTCACCCATGAATATCAATAAGTTCCAAAGAATATTCTACAGATGCATTTCATGTATAACGTAGCGGTATTCGAATTGAAAAATTACGACAATGGTGCATATTGTGTATCGTTGTCCTTCTGTGGTCGTGACACTAATTCGTCATTTAACAATTGTCCGCGGTGTGCACTGCACTAGCTATATGTGTAATGTACGAATAACTATTTTCTTCATACAATAATACAACACGTGTGTAGTATGTAAAGCAGGTTAATTATTCACTTTGATGCGCGCGTTTTGCATTTGGGTGCGCATTAGTTGTTAATGCGCGGAACCATGAATGGAAAGAGCTAGGACTATTGCGCAAAGGGGGTCAGTGTCACAAACAGAATATAGTCAGTGCAGTGATGGTTCCCTGATCAATGATTTGTTTTTCTTTATATTTTCTTTAATTTAATTGAAATCATTTATTTTTGCGATGATTATGATTATGCGAAGGATATAAAACAAATATATCATGCACTATTTCGAGCCACTAGTGAAATTATGGATTTCTCGGTGACAGAAAAAGCACTATGTTCTTCGGGTCAACGACCCTCAGAACATAGTGCTTTTCCTGTCACCTCGGAATCCATAATTTCAACTAGAGGCTCTCAGTGCATGGTATATTTGTTTAAAATACCTGAATAGTATCACGAATTAGGCATGAATACTAACGAAAGACAGTAAATTATATTGTTGTTTTATTGTTTTATAAACACAACAAAAAAGTAAGTCCCCATCCTAATCAAAATATAGTAACTTTTCAACGAAACGGTTTTGAGCAAAATAACTTGGTAGGATTGCTTCTACACTTATTGACTAGCCTCTTTGTGAAAATGACATTGATTCGTCGTAACATGCATGAGTTAGCACACATTAAAGGCAAAATTGTCACTTTTCAAAAGTCACAAGAGTCAAAAAGTGCAATTTTGCCTTTAATGTGTGCTCACTCATGCATGACTTGACGGACCAATTTTACTTTCACACAGAAGTGTAGGAACAATTAGTTATTTTGCTCAAAACATTTTTGTTAAACAGTTACGTTATTTTGATTAGGAGGGGAACTACTTTGTGGTTTGGTTTATTTCAACAATACTGATCAATTAAACCCAACACAAAAATTAAGTCCCCCCCCCCCCCCCCTCAATCAAAATAACATAACTGTCTACCGAAAAGATTTAGAGCAAAAAAACTCAGCATGAT
>JBAMJV010000991.1:0-45000 GCA_037951105.1 Echinarachnius parma | reverse complement strand
ACAACATATCAAAGAATTGGAGATATATTATTTCTTGTTTTTTCTACAGCCTTGTTTTAAGTTTGCAAATTTCATGTAAAATTGAATTATTTTAGACCTACACCCATGTCCAAGAATTCTATAGGGGTGTATTATGTATGAAAAAGACCTATTCAAAGTCATGATTAGAGCCAAAACCGTTGGGCGGATTGGGCTAAAACTTAAATATTTGCGCTTTTCAAGGTTGAAATATCATACATATCAAATATCAGCAAATGTGAAGGGGGTGAGATGAAAATTTTCACTTTTTTGGGGTGATTTGACATGGAATGACCCTATTGTCAGTACCACATTTTAAAAATAAAGTGTGGAATGTATGAAGTAAGTATTTAATTGGCTAAATATGATGCTTACATATGTTTTTAAGTTAACTTAATTCCATTGAGCCTTTGATACACTTTAACTTCAGTTATCCATTGATGGAAGACTATTTTTGTATTATCTCACTATTCAAACACAACACCTAACAAATGTTTGTAATCGATTCCAGTTCCAGTACCATGGCGAACGCCTTCAGTTTTGAAACACCATTATGAAATGTCAACTCTTTTAGCAATCTTAGGCGCTCATAATCCTGAAGCAAGACGATTTTAGAAGAACTCTATCCAGAAAACTTGCTTTTTTGGGATATCTTACCATAGTTTAACCATCGTTAACCGTTCCAACATCAGCAGTGACTGATCTAATTATACTCTAGCTCTTTAAATAATACATAATTCAGATCCGCAAAAGGGAAATGGGTCAACTAAAAAGATCATCTGAAAGCACAATTTTGCTCATTTAATATGGTACCAACAAAATGTATTTTCCAACTATACCATTATTTCTGGAACATACGGTATATCAACATTTGTCCTGCTGCCGATCTTGCTAGGATTGGTATATATATTTATATGTCATTGGGGATATTTACTATAGAAGCAGTTTTCAGCAGTATTTTCTTACTTTAATGTTATTAATCGTATTTATTGACATGCATGTATTTTGTTTTGTATTTACAGGACGTTATCCGATTGCAGTAATTACCAAAATCGACAACGTCACAGTCACGGAAGATAAACTAGATTCCCTCACCTTAAAACTGGGTGCAATGGGATTCTCTGATGTCTTCAAGGTCGCGAACGTCACCAATGATAACAGGGACCTGTCGTTGGATACACAGATATCGATACTGGACATGATGGAGAAATGTGTGATTTCTGGGAAGGCAAGCTACAAGTACCTTTGCAACGCACGCTGAGGAAAAAGGTTGATAAATGGTGAAACGTAACGTAACAATTTGCAGACTTGGCATAGGATTAAAGTTGCACCATTTTATGCACCTATTAAGGTGCATTTTTTCTAAAGAGCAAAGTCGCACCTTGCTTAGTCTTCTTCCCACTGCCCTCATGAATTTATGTGCTCATCTATTAATACACGATTCGTAAACTCTATGTCAATCATCAAATATATCACGCACTATTATGAGTGTATACCCTTATGCTTTTAAATGAATGTGTGCCAATTGTATTTTCATATAGTCTTGAAATGAATTAAATAGGTCTATAAAATCATATTACCATCATTTGCAAAAGTTTAAGACCACCTGGGAATTTGTGGGTATTTCAATAATTTGGAATGCATTCTTTTGTCTCATGGAAACAATGTCAACATGGTCAAAGAGCAGTTCAAGTGTGATACAAAGGTTATGCGTTGAAAATTAAAATATGTCTGAAAAATAAATATGTTTAACTTTGTTTTTTCTTTGAGTTATTGCATTTTGGAAGGGTGGACTTAAACTTTTGCAAATGATGGTAATGACAACTACGGCCACAGCAAGGTTACCAACCAATTACAGGGTCCAAGATAAACATTTCACTCACGGAGAGAAAACACATGTATTTTGTGTTTAAATGCAAAATTGTTGACTTACATTACTGGTCTATGTCTTCTTGTGTGAAATAATAGCTCATTATGCATGCAGGGATTTGAGAAAAAAAAGAGAATTTGGAAATAACGTAATATTAAAATAGTTATTCTTCACACGTAGATTCGTTACTGCCCCTCTGATTGGTCATTTGCTTGATAAGCTACCAAGCAAGAATCAAACAAAGATAATAAATACACTATAAGAAGGAGAAAAAAGGTTGAAATAAGGTGCAAAGTAACGGCGAAAGGTGCACACTCGGCAAAGTATAACTGCACCATTTAGTGCACCTATTTAGGTGAATTTTTGCTAAAGTGCAAAATCCCACCATTCTTAGTCTTGTTTCTATACCATGGTCCTAATTCACACGTGGTTTTCTGCGATATATACCATTAGTAACTCTATGCCAACATCGAAACTATCGTGCTCCATAATGAGTGTATAATTGTATGGTTTTATAATGTACATGTGGCAAATGTCTTTTTATATTAACTTGGAATTATCTAAATGGGTCTGAAAATGTATATGAATGACAACTACGGCCGCGACAAGGCCGTCAGCCAATTACAGTCTGAGATAAATAATTCACTCACAGAGATACAAAATATGCACTTCGAGTTGTAATGCAAACTGTTTGATGTCCATTACTACTCTATGGTTCATTTTGTTAATTAATACCTCATTATGCATGAAGGGATTTGAAAAATAGAGAAATTGTAAATTGGAAAATATTTATAATTCAAAAATAGTTTCGTTACAGCCTCTCTGATTGGTCATTTGCTTGATAAGCTATCGCACGCTAATCAAACAAAGAGAATACATAAGGCGGAAGGAGCAGACTTGACAATAATGCAGAGTATACACATTATATAAAAGTAATAATAACATAATGCGACGTCATTAATTCGATGCTCTAAAGACCAGTACATGCGTAGCCTATCATCAATGGTTGATCCTGGCAAGTTAAAAAGCTATTCAGGGGTTTGTCCGACACAGCAACAGCTGATTTGTATACGATTTTTTATACGTATTGAATCGCATTTATATCAAATTAATAGTTCGACTCCAGGTCACCGCTGGACGGTCTATTGACTTGTTTTGCTTCAATCACCATGTTTATGCAATTGGACCATCGAACCCAGGAAAATAACATTTTATATTGGGACTCATAAGGACACAAACATAAGAAGATTCGATTCAAAGATACGCAATTATGCTGTTGACCCCTAAAACAACTTGCTAGACACGTGCAAGGTGCAACATCCATTTAATTTCATACTGGCAGTTGGTTATTCGATGAAGGAGCTGTTAGTTTTGCATTAAGGATGTGCAAAGCGGCGCATCTTGTGTTATTATTAATATAAATATTTAATTAACAGTATTTGCATGTGGTTGGTTGGAATGGTTGCAATGGTTAAATTATTTAATTGTAATATGATGCCCAACACAAATGTTGGGTCATCAGCTACACTGTCATAATTAACTGTACAATTAAAGGGTTTTTTGCCATTAAAATTACAACATTTTACCGTCTTAATGTTACAGATTTTTCCTGTAAAATAACAGAAATCTTGTTAGTTTATAGAAAATTATCTTTTATTTACAATTACCCATAGTCATGACTGTTAATGTACTGACGATTTTCACGGCGACTCGCAACGACTCGCAACGATTTTCTAGAACGAATCGACTCGATTTAGCCACGATTTAACAACGAATTGCGAATAATTGTACGGCGATTCAAGACGAAAATTCGTTCTTCGTCTTTGTTTGTCTCTAACCATTGCGGTAGAAAAATCGTGGCAGAAAAAAGGTTGTGGTCCCATAGTTGCGATTTTTACGGCGACTCGCAACGAATTATCATTCGTGGAGAAAATCGCTCGAGTCGTCGCGAGTCGTTGTAGTTCGTTGCGAGTTGTTGTAATTCGTTCTTCGAACCGTTGCGCATCGCGAAGAACGCCATGAATCGTGTTAGCACAACGAATGTTTTGTACTGTTCAAAACTATCGCCATGTCGCAACGATTTCCTCACATTCTTTTTATTGAACAATCGGGCAGTGCACAATATGAACAAATGAATCGGACTTGTTTGAGTCAGTTCCATGTGCGTAGATATGTCATTGATACCATTCAACAGGGGGATTATTCATTTAATCCCCCCCCCCCTCTCTCGTGATGAATAGGTAATACGTAAGTCTCTACGCCCATGGTCAGTTCAAAAACGGAAAGCGGCGAGCTTCACAACGAAGCGATACGAGTCGCAACGAATTGCAACGATGTGGAATGACTTGACACGAATATGCACCGGTAAATACAATTTTTTGGGTGAAAATCGTCGTGGCGTGGCGATTGTTTTGAACAGTTGAAGACGGCGATTTTGGCTCCGCTTTCACGATTTTCTTCACGATGCGCAACGGTTTTGGGGGAAGAACCGATACGATGTAACACGATGCAACACGACCTAGGCGATTTTCTCGACGAATGTCAAATCGTTCCGATTCGCCGTGAATATCGTCAGTATGGGACTGGGCCTTAAACGATTTTCTCGTACTACCTACGACTGTCCCTGTTTTATATTTACAAATGTTCGCATGATTCTGCTTTTATTTACTGGCAACAATGTTCCTGACAAAAAACAACAATTTCTTTACTGTTAATGAATCCGAAACAATCCTGTTGAATTAGGCCTTTGCTAACAGCACAGGTTGTTTCTATTACTATCCCGGTCTGTTTAATAAAGAAACCTAGTTTCTTGTAGACATTAAATACAAATTAAACGACACAATTTGCAGTGATTTGTAACAGGGTCATGACTATTCATGAGCTAGTTTGTGCTTTTGAAAAATGAAAATACAATCTGTTAATACTCCAGTTTTTTGTAAGATAATCATCAAAGTGCATTTCTAACTTAACTTAGTAAAAATTAATTATCGGTGGACTCTTGTGAACCACTTTTGGGTGGAACTTCATGAATGCAATATTTTGTTAACGTCTGTGTTTAATTACTAACCACTAACAAACATACATCGTTTTGTAACCTGGTTATAAGCTAATCGTGAACAAGGACCAATTGATATAAACGATAGGTATAGGCTTAGGGTAAAGTATGTATAGGATATGTCGTAGAATCTTACGACTAATAGGAAAATGACTCTACATACACACACACACACAGGAAAACGGTGATACTTAAAGTAAAAGTGCAACTTTTAACAAGTTTTGGTGCATCTTTACACTTATCTCAAAGGTGCAATGTTCCACCATAAAATGTCATATTGGCACTTTTCCCAAATGTTGCAACTTTGCACTATTAACTTACAATTACACTAACACTTACATTGACACTAACACTTACATCCATCAATCTATTTTTAAGTGCAACTTTTCATAAATATACAATATTTCACCTTCAAGGTGCAAACGGTGAAGGATCAACTCTGCACCTTTACCGAAATATGAAATGCTGCACTTATATAGGTGCTCCCAGTGTGGCAAAGGTGTGCACCTATATACGTGTACGATTGACTATTTTTGTCTTAGTGTGCAGGTAGACGTTATTTTAGTTCCACATACCTTAACCCGTTACGGTGTTCGAAATTGATGTTAAACGTAATATTCATTTATTGATAAGCAATCCACCGATGATGACCATTATACATATAGGAAGTAGTCATTAAAGAGATAAAGTAACTTTGTTGGCATGTGCGACAAAGTGATTAATGGTTTATACGATGTATTATAGAATAATATGTACACTGGGTATGAGGCGCGCCAGAAGCAGTTTTGGATGGGGGGGGGGGGGGGGGGGGCAAAGACCTAAGGGGGCACACGATTTTTTTTTTGTGTAGGGGCTCATGCCCAACCACATTCATAGGGTTGCCAACTTTGAGCCACAGGTGAGAGTGAGACATTGCAAGGGAGCGAAGCGACCAAGCCCGAGGGAGCGAAGCGACTAATCGGGGGGAGGGTGAGGGAGGGGGTGTCTCCCCTCCCATGGTAAGGAGATTTTGCATTTTTTGACTTATAATTGTGCAATATGGTGCATACCTAGATAGGAAATTCGGGCTTAAGATTAACTGTATCTGGGAAAGCGTGTTATGATTCGATCGAAAAGAAAGTTATAATATATTTTTCACGAAGAAAACAAATAATTGACACTCTAATAAATATGCACCCCAACACACACACACACAAATATTATTGTTCCAACATAAACCATATGCAACATTATGTATGATCCAACAATATACAGCCAAGAATGAGTCCCGAGGGAGCAAAGCGACCAAGGGTTGGGGCAGAGAGGGAGGGGGAGGGTTTGGGAGGGGGTATCCCCCTCCCACGGTGAGGAAGATTTTATGGACTTGAAATTGTGTAATTTGGTGCATAATTATATACCTAGATATGAAATTCAGGCGTAATATATATCTGGGTAAGCAATATATTTTTCACGAGAAAACGAATAATTGACACACTAATAAATATGCACCCCAACACACAAATATTGTATTTAGTTTCATACACAGTTCCAACATAAACCATATGCAACATTATGTACGATCCAACAACATAGCCTACAGTCAAGAATGAGTCCCGAGGGAGTGAAGCAACCGAGGGCTGGGGCAGAGCCAGAGAGGGGAGGGTTTGGGAGGGGGTATCCCCCCCCCTCCCACAGGGAAGATTTTGCATTTATATACTTGAAATGGTGCAATTTGGTGCACGTCATTCAATACCTGTGATAAACTGAGATAATCTGTTCGCGCGCGAAGCGCGCAGCGAAAACTTAAAATGGATGTGTAAATTAGTTTTTGAACGTTATAATGAACAAGCCTTAGCTCATACATTTAATTTTGTCTTTCCCACTCTTCTTCTTTTTTTGTTTTTAATTGGGGGAGGGGGTTTTGGGGGCAAAAACGTGTTTTGCCCCCCCCCCCCCACTTTTTGGATTGGGGGGGGGGGGGGGGGTGGCCGCCCCCTTCACTTCTGGCGCCTATGCTGGGTATTGTGCAAAGTGATATTTGCACTGACTTTGACCACGGTAACGACTATCCAGTAGATAGTTTAACATCTGAACATTTCCATTATAAATATATTTTCAACGAAAGAGAAATTCGAACAAACGAAACCTACCCCATGATTCTCGTGTTAACACGAATGCAACAAGGTATGAGGGAACCACTAGAACTCCGACTGGATGTTGATGATTTGGACCATGTTACTAGATCCCTTTAATGTAAATACAAGTTAAACATTTAGCAGAACTAGAACAACACATAAGCGTCAACGCGTTTTCCCCATATACTAGATGAGGATCGATGCGCATCGATTACGACTATTATTACTCGGGGCAATTTACGGACTTTCGTATCCACACTAGCTCCGCTTCATAATTATAATGTTGATCTGAACACAGTGATCACATAAAAGAAGCTTGGCCAAATTCAATTACCACGCGCATATTCGGTAAATGGGAAACATTCAAGAGAATATGTTTCACATGTCGAAACGTCCTGTAAGAGTTGTCTCTAAACTTATTAATGACAAGTGTTTACATTAATGAATTTAAATGCTGCTCAAAATGTATGTACCATTATGTGATACACTTTCTCTTATCATCTGTAAGTTATTAAAATAGTGTAATTGCACTGTTCATGACTGAACAGTGTAAATTCGTGTTGGATCCGGTAGTAGTGCGCAAATCTTTCTATAATTACGATTCTTATTCTCTATAAATAAAAATGAGAAGTTATATATATCTACTGAATGCAATAAGTCTGTAGGCGAGAACACTTTACTTTGCGTACATTTCGCGAGTACATTGTTTAACATGCAATGTGCATTGTCCACCAGTCCTGGCCAACTGGCTGAACCTGATCTATTACAAACTGTCCATGTCCAATACTCGTATTAATTAGGTTGCTGACAACGAATAACATTGCATATCGAGAGAAAACACTAGATATACATGAGAAAAAGTGTTTTAGAGGGTGCATCGCCTTGCTTACTATAATTCATTAATGTTTTGGGTGAGGCAATGGACAACATATTAGAAGTGTCATAATACAAACAAATTATGCTTTCCTAGTTATTAAACCTGGTTGAATCGAAATGTGTTTAGAAACAACTCAATTGTCCATAGCAATTCGGCGCATACATTTATTCAATAATGTTAGAAAGCCAAGACATTTCTGAAAAAAGACCAATGCGTCTTTCAAATTGCTTTTGACGATTTCTCTATTAAATCATTAGTTTAATCAAACACTATTTTAAGATCAAGGATCTTGTATTTTTTTGGCAAGTGCAAAACGTGATGAGTGAATAATACAAATTGATGTGCATTGGAGTAATATGATATGTACACAAAGTAATGTGTGAAATGTTTTAATTTGATGTTGTTTTGGCTGATATATGAGCAAAATTGCAAAGTGATATTTACTAAATCATTGTACTTACTGAGTTTATACCGTAGACATATTGCATATTCTAGACAGTTCAATTGTAAATATTTTTTGAACGAAACGGAAATTTGACAAACCGAAACCTGTTTCGTGCTTTTATTGTTAATTTGTATATGATAAGGTATGAGGGATTAATAAGAGTTAAAAGTATTTTTTTAAGAATGTTGACAATGTTACTTAGTCTCTTGATTCCTAGAAGGCGCTAAATCAACTTATCCTCTTTCGAGAAAAGCGGGTATTTTTGTCAACATTTGTACACATGCCTATGGGAATACGAACATTTAATATTTCCATATTTTTTATGTTGATTGTGCATTTAATCCTGAAATGCGGATTTTTAGATATCTACATAGCTAACGGACAGATATCGTTATCCCAATTGTGTATGCAAAGTGGATTCAGCGCCTTTTGGAACTAAACTCTTCTTTTCTTTAACATGTTTAAAGCACAACTGGCATTGTTCACATTTACTTACACACAGGTTATACATCTGCACAGATTGGTACAGATTTATTGTGCTATAAATTGAGTGTGAATTATGCAACACGACCACACCCAACCAAATCACACTTTTAGCTATCTTCTGCTTCAATATGGACATACTTTTATGGACACTTGTTTAATTAATCGAAATCAAAAGAGCGAAGAGTTGTATTTACACCCAGTATATCAAATGAAAACGGATGAGGAAATGCACCTGACGGGGTATTATTACACAAGGACACAATTGGTGGCTAAAACCTGTGTGCGTCTTAAACGAAGACTTTATTGGCAAAATGCACTACTTCGATAATTGAAAATATGATTTTAGAAAACCATTCCATACCAATAAATCATTTGAAACCTTTAACTTGTCCCATATTTGATTTTTCAAAACATAAATAATCAACGAGTAATGGAACGATCCCCAAAATCCAATACGTCACTGATACCATACTATACGCTTCTCGTAAAAATCACCGTAGGCCATTATACTAAGTCAAATCATACATGAATATAAAAATATAAATGTATTATTTGCTCGCTACAAACATAGACAAGAACATTACAAATATTTCCGCAAAATCAACAATAAAATTTCCCGAAATGTGGTGGTAAATGTTGATACAATCTTAAACCTAATAAGGCCGGGGGGCCATTATGCCCCCCCCCCCCCCCCCCTCTCCTCGATTGTTGTTATTGCTCCGGAACGCGTAAAGATGACGCCCCGCTGCTTGGTGACTTTTTCTTTGTGGGTCTTGCGCATTTTTGAAAATCGCACCTACCATTACAAAATCACATGATCTTTTGTCTATGCATGTCAGCCCCCAAATCGCTCAATTTTGTGATTTGTGTACAAAACATATGGAAACACCAGTTTTCGTAAAAAGAGATATAGCCCCCCGGCCATAGAAAGAACTCAAATAGCCCGGACTTTTTAGGGTTAAGCAAATTACGACAAAATTGGTAACTCCACACGTGCCATCATAGACCCCAGTTTTTGGAGCACACGCACTACATAAACAGAAACCAAACGAGAGAGAAAGTAATTTACCTCGTTTACTTCGCAATTCTTAGTTTATCAATTGACCAAACAACATTCGTTTACTTTAAAAAATGGACCAGTTTGTTTGGGCCAAGAAATCGAATTGTGCGTACACACCCTTGTCCCCGCTTTGCAAATTCAAGTTCGATACGTCAGTTCACAATGGGTAATTGTGCGAAAACAACGGAGTTCAAAGGTCATACGTGTACGTAATGCGAGTACACAATACGTGCTTTCGCAGTTCTTTCATCGCAAGAATCACTTGACACTTTTCTAGTACACTCGGAATCGCCAAATACTAGCAGCCGCCGTGTTGTGTATAATGTCAATGGACCAGTTACTTCCTGGCATGACACCTACAACTAAATGAAGATATTTATTCATGAATATGAATTTTATGACACTTTCAGTGCTAATTATGCAAAGAGAACATCACTTGTCTAACATTACAGCAAATACGATCGTTTCTGTGACATTGTAACTCAACAAACTGACTTTTGATGAACATATTTCGAAACTCGAATGCCACTTACCACACGGCTCCTATGCAAGCCCGAGGATTATACACAGCGCATGCACTGCATGCAATGCGCTGCATGCAGCGTACTGTTCACTGTCTACATTGCGCGTGTGCGTTTCGCTCGGGAAACTGCAACAAACTCGGTCTCAAATGATGGGTCAGAATTGTCTTTGTATTGAAAAGCATTGCAAATGTATTTAGATATCCCATAGAAGAGGGAGAAATCATATCAAGTTTGTCTGAAATGAATATTAGAGGGCGCTCGTGAGACGTGGTAGGGGGATTGAACCCCGTCAGCAAAAACTTGCATTTTACCACCGATTCTGCGTGAACCTTGAACTATTCGTGACTGCTTTTGTGACTATTGTTTTCATCTTGTGTCATAGTCTTGTACTGTCTGCTATTATGTTGGGACATTATCTTACTGGATTTTTGGATCTTTGTTGTATCCTTCTTTGCACACGCCTGCAAACTGACAGAACTGAGTAAGTAGCCATCGTTTATAACGTGTAACTAGCCTATATAGACATTCAGTACGCGTCTACCTATACCGTTGCCTAGCCTTGATACTAGCTAGATAGCTACGTACGCGTACCGTACACCGAACCATGGCATGGCACCCACAATCACGATGGGTACGAGTACGGTCATTCAGGAGTTTATTGATCGGTTTGATGTGCCTAATCGGGGTAATGGAGTGCCGGAAATTCGAAATTCCCGCATTCAGTACAAACCGATGGAATGATTTGAACGCTGATTTAAAATCAATACTTGCTCCCTACCACTTTGAACTATCCCACGATTTGACAAACCCGAAAGATGGAGGTGAAATATTTGCTAACACTCTTGTTGATTTCCTGAAAACTGTTCCCGAAATGTCATGCCGGAGATCAAACGAATACCAAACGCACACCCCGAAAACGTTAACGCAAGCAAAAAAACTAAAGAATGCTCTACGGAAAAAGGCCTTCTCTTCACCCGGCACGGATGAAGATGCTCTCAAAGCTGTTGCACACTTGAAGAAAATGGAAAGAAAAACAACAAAAAATAAACAAGCAGAATATCACGAAAAACAGTACTACATTTTTTGGGGGCATTTGGCGAAAAAATGTGCCGAAGGAAGGTTATCGACGGAAGCTGCAAGACCAACATTCACAGAGGCTGAGGCAAACGACTACTACCCTGGCATATATTCAACCCCATCACACATCGACATTGGGAAGCTGAACTGGTTCCCGTACATCCAGGAACATCGTCACTTAGACTTCGACATGGGTCCTGTTCGCCCGGGGGACATCAAAGAGATGCTGAAGAAGAAGAAGCCAAGCTCTGCTCCTGGTGATGACGGCGTCCTCTACGGCTTGCTGCGAAAACTACCAAACACTCACCACTTACTCGCGACGTTATTCTCCAAGCAGCTTCGGTACGGCGATCCGCCCAACTCATGGTCGCAGTGCAGGATTACGCTTATCTTCAAGGGTAGGGACGCCAACGATCCCCCAATTTCAGGATGATCAGTCTGACATCCTGCATAGCGAAACCAAGTCCTGGCAGATAGAACCATCAAGTTTCTTCTCAACAACGACTTGATTGATCCTGAAACACAAAAAGCACTCATGCCGGGTATCAGCGGCTGTGTCGACCACTCTCTCTGTCTCCAGGAGATCATGGCCCACGCTCGGCAGGCAAAGAGTACGGCGCACATCACAATTTTTGACCTCGCCGATGCCTTCGGCTCAGTTAGTCATGAGCTGATAAAGTTCACTCTTGACCGAAATGGAATACCACCATCTATAGTTCAGTACATTGATAATTTATACAGTAATCTGTCGGGGTACGTTCAGGGGCCTGACTGGTCTTCACAGACATTTAGTTTTAAAAAGGGAACATTTCAAGGAGACCCATTTTCACCAATCTTGTTTATTTTAGTATTTAACCCAATCATTCAACACCTCAAGAAGTATGAAGACTCCCATGGGTATTTACTGAATGGGAATAGATACATTACACTTCCCTATGCCGACGATTCTATTCTCATCACTACTGACAAAAGAAGACACCAAAAACTACTTGATGAAATTGCACAAATAACATTTAGTTTTAAAAAGGGAACATTTCAAGGAGACCCATTTTCACCAATCTTGTTTATTTTAGTATTTCACCCAATCATTCAACACCTCAAGAAGTATGAAGACTCCCATGGGTATTTACTCAATGGGAATAGATACATTACACTTCCCTATGCCGACGATTTTATTCTCATCACTACTGACAAAAGAAGACACCAAAAACTACTTGATGAAATTGCACAAATAACAAGTAGTATGAACTTTGAATTGAAACTCAGAAAATGCAAGTCAATGTCAATTTCTAGTGGAAAATCTACTGTTGTACCATTCAGTATAAATGGCGCGATTCTGACTCATGTGAAAGATTCGCCTGAAATGTTGTTAGGATCTTACATTGCATTCAAGGGTACTTCTGAAGGTGCAAATGAATTCATACATGATAAGATTAACCAAATGCTTGTAATTGTTGACTCGTCTCTCATTCGCCCATAGTGTAAGTTGAAAGTCTATGAGAAATTTGTATTGTCATCACTTAGATTCATACTCACGGTCCATGATCGTACGAAAACACAATTAACAAAACTCGATATGCTTGGTACTAGATATATTAAGAAGTGGTTGGAAATGCCTTCTAGAGGTGCAACCTCTGCCATAATTTATAGTCCCGTCGGTATTGACATTCCTCAACTGTCCACTATATATCGGGAAAGTCATGCCTTACGAATTGCACACGGACTTGTACAATCTGATGGTAAAGTTCAGGGAGCAATTGAAAGTAAGATAGAATGGGAATTAGGATATGTGAATAAGGTATATGGTAACGTTGCAGCAGCAACGGTAGTCGAGGAGGTATAAGGGACAGTGGATGACAGTAATTGGAAGGAGGTGAAGAAAGGGGTCAAAAAGATCATACGTGAGGATAGGCACACAAGACGGGAAAATGAAGTTCAAACTCTTGTTGTTCAGGGCCAATTTCTTCAGTTGTTGACGAGGGAAGAGGAAGATCTAACTTGGAAAAGTATAATATACAGTCTTCCACGTAGAGTCTTGAGTTTTGCAGTACGTGCTTCGATTGACACCCTTCCCACATTCAGAAACTTACAAAGGTGGGGAAAGCGCCAGTCTGGAAATTGTAATTTGTGTAATAATATGCAGACACTACATCATATTTTGAATTGTTGTAACACCATGTTAAATCAGGGCAGGTACACATGGAGGCACAATAGTATTCTGAATTATATTTGGCAATTGGTTGTCACATCTGATCAGGTACAAAATGGTGATATCCAGGTAAATGTCGACCTCCCGGGTCACGAAACAAGAACAATCCCTATCCATATTCTCCCAACCACTGATCGCCCAGATATGGTTTTAATTAATGAGAGGAAGAAGGAAATACTCATATTTGAATTATCTGTCCCATTTGAACTTAACATGTCAAGGAGTCATACTTATAAAGTAAATAAATACACGGCTCTGGTTAACGATATTAAACGGGCTAGATACACATGCCAATTGGTGTGCTTTGAATTTGGGTCAAGGGGATTAGTTTCAAAGGAAAATAAAGGGAGACTCCAAGAGCTTTTGAAGATGTGTGACCTTAGGAAACAACAAAAAGTAACATGCAACGGGCTGAGTAAAATGGCTCTTGTAACCTTATATGCAGTGTTTAATGCGAGGATCGAACCCCAGTGGAATGATGCACGAATGCTTAAAGGGGTAGTTTAGTTTTAGTAGACAGGGCGCTGCACATCACAATTCTTTTGTGAGATAATGAAAACTGAGTGTCGAATTTGAGAGAACATGCAATTTTAATGGCAGAATAAACTTTATTTGGTCAAAATCGGTCCAGAAACGGCTGAAATATCAATAAATATATTTGATGATTTTTTCAAACAATTAAAAAAATTATATATTCCCTTACTTGCATTACATTTGTATCACACCTGACGAAGTGTTGCAGCGGCGCACGAAACGTCGTGATCTCTTAAGATTCCTTGTTGACCACATTGCGAGACAAACGAATATCACTAGCGATATCTTTTCCGATACCATATCCGCAATGAATAACATATTCACTATAATTAAAAAAATGCTTACACTTTTTCAAACATTTTCAAAAGCGTTTTTTAAATAGTTGTTGATGATCTCTCTACTTAATCACTAATTCAAAAGAACATCATGGTTTAAACCAATGCCTTTTTAGAAAGCGCCCTCTTGTGTTTTAATGGCTCTTTTTGAATGATAACAGGCTTTTTACTTAGTCGTTTGCAATTTTGTATATCTTTCGAGCATGGTGGATTAATAACTATTAGTTTATAATAGTACTGTCCAGGTTTGATTACTAAAGTTCAGCCTTACCAAAACTGTACTACCCCTTTAACATGTAGAAGTACTTAACTTAACCGAGTGCTTCTCATCACCCTCTCAGTATGTAGCCTTTTATTCTTGAACTTGCTTCACAAGTTTGATATATACTAATTAAGATTTTTCGAGAGGTAATAACAATACATTTTGTCAACATTAAAGGGATAGTTGAGTTCTGGTAAGGAGAGTACAGTTTTGGTGAAACTGAATTTTAGTAACCAAAACCTGCATCATTACATTACAAACTAATAGTTATAACAAGAAAGGAACACAAAATTACAAATGATATAGTAAAAATCATGTTATCATTCAAAAGAGCCGTTACAACGTAAGAGGGCGCTCTCTAAACACTCATCGGTTTCAACCAGTTTGAAAAAAAAAAATTGTGCATGTAATGTTTTGTTGAAATAGTGATTAGATAGAGAAATAACCAACAACTATTTAAATACCTATTTTGTAACTTTTTGAAAAGAAAAAACATTTTTTTGAATTTTGAACGGCTGGTTCAAAATTCTCAAATAAACCTGGGGCCCCAGCTTTATTACAAATTGTTATATTTATGGATATTTCAGCCGTCTCTGAACCGATTTTGATCAAACAAAGATGATTTTATTATTTAAATATTATGCTCTTTCAAATTTTACACTCAGTTTTTCATTACCTCACAACAAAATAAGTAGTCTAGCGCCCTCTCTACCAAAACTCAACTATCCCTTTAATGACACTTCCTACTTATTGAATATTGACATATAGCACAAATACAGCTATAAAGAGTTATTGTTTATGAAATTATACTTTGTTGATTTGTTAATATTAGCCAATATCCATTAATGATACTTCTCATGCTGAATAATGATATAGCTCGGTATACTCTGGATTCGTTCTGCACTGGTTGATTCATAGTTTGATGATTGTGTCATTATAATTAGTATATGTAAAGCTATATAGATAGGCACGCCACCAAACAGGAATATTAATTGTAGGTTACTTATTCATGAAAATGTTAAGTACATTGTTTCATTGTTGTAGTTGTTTGAATGAATTTATAATTAAGCTATTAAGCTTCTTGGAGAAAAACAAAACAAATAAACTTATAAGTTGTAATGATTAATAAAATACAATTGAATTTTATAAAATTTCAAAAGGAAATATTGATATTAGTCAAAAGCCATTAATGATACTTTTTTGTAATATGCTGAATAATGATATAGCTCGATATACTCTTGTTTCGATCTGCACTGGTTGATTCATAGTTTGATTATTGTTTCACTATAAATAGTACAATAATGTAGTATAGTCATTAAGTTTGTGTAGAGCTCTATATAGCCACGCCACAAAAGGGATTTATTAATTGTTCTTAGTTGTAATAATGATAAGTACATTGTTTGATTGTTTGAATGAATTTATAATCAAGCTACTTAGCTACTTTAAAAAAAAAAATTATGAAAGGTTGTAATGATTAATAAAATACACTTGAATTATATGAAAATAAAACATCAATGTAGGTTAATTCTTCTCAATAATGATACATACACTGTTTGGTTGTTGTTTGAATAATCGCATAATTATGCTACAGAACTCTTTTTGTAATTAAAAAATAAACTTAGGAACAATTGTCACTTGAAGTTTATAAAATATGAAAAGGAAATATCAATATTAGTCAAAAACCATTAGTTATATATGAATTTGTTTGTTTGTATATGCTGATTAATGATATAGCTCGATATACTCTTGTTTCTATATGCACTGGCTGATTCATAGTTTGATTATTGTTTCACTATAAGTAGTACAAAAATGTAGTATATTCATTAAGTTTGTGTAGAGCTCTATGTAGAAAGGATTTATTAATTGTAGGTTACTTATTTGTAATAATGAGTACATTGTACATTTTTTTTTATTGTTGTTGTAGTTGTTTGAATGAATTTATAATCAAGCTACTTAGCTTCTTGGAATTTTTTTTTTATGAAAGGTTGTAATGATTGATGAAATACATTTGAATTATATGAAAATGATACATCAATTATTGGAGGTTAATTTTTCTTAATAATGATAAATACATTGTTTGGTTGTTGTTTGAATAATCGCATAATTATGCTACTTACCTTTTTTTAAATTAAAAAATAAACTTAGGAAAAGTTTTAATGAGTAATAAAATACACTTGTATAATTTTTAAAAAAGGAATAAGAATTTGTTTGTTATATACATGTATAAATTCGTAAGAAAATTTGTATATTTGTATGTTTGAATAATTTGTAAACTGTTCCAGTTATTCTGTCTGTATGTATTATCCTGTTCACCCTGCCAATTGCAGAATGCGAATTTATTTTCAACTTCTGCCATGGACCTGGGTTTCAAGCCTTCTTTGTAACATTCGATTGATTTGAATAAATAAAGATGATTTATATATTAGTAGCTAAATCAGGGTTTGATCGGGTTCTTGATTTCGTTCTGCAGTTAATAGTATACGAAACACACGAAACCAATACATTAGTGTTCCATACGTGTGCGTGCAATGTGCGGCAGTGCATACATGCAACGAAAAAGGAGATCTGTAATTGTTGTCAATCAAACTCGAGTTTTATCCTTGAATCTTAAACAAACGATCGTATTTCTTGGATATTTTGGAAATGTTTATTGTTCTTGATATATGTTTGACACTGACATTGTCATAGAACTAATATTCATGAATAAATATCTTCATTTAGTTTCTGGGGTCATGCCAGGAAGTAACTGGTCCATTGACATTATACACAAAACGGCGGCTGCTAGTATTTGGCGATTCCGAGTGTACTAGAAAAGTGTCACGTGATGCTTGCGATGAAAGAACTGCGAAGGCACGTATTATAGTTATGCTTCAATGACGTCACGACATCCGAGCAGATGAGTTCATATTATGTAAACACAAACACAGGTAATTTAGAAAAACAAATGCAAACTTTATTTGAGGTTATACATTTGAAATGTGTGTGGAGATCAACCTTTGAGGGTATACATAACAACATATTTATTGTTGTTTTCGTCAATACAGTTTTCTGTTAAGAATCAATCATAAAAACCAACAGAGTACTGAATACAATAACTGGACAATTTTTGGACGACCAACTCACACATGTCACTTATTCTAATGTATTTGGCAATTGATTGCGGTTTGCGATTAATACAAAATATAACCAACATGGAAGGAAAGTCCCAACAAAACGTAACGTCATAATTTCAATAAAATCTTACTAACAACACACATACAGTTGCTGGTAAGGTACCATAATATTAAGTAATGTATTAAAACCACTACATATACAAACAAAATTATCGCTCGTTATATGTAGTGAATAAGGGATCTGGTACTGTGTTGACATGTGCATAATTGTAATGATCTGATATGTCCACTGAGTAATGTGTGAACATTTCCCGTTAAATGGATGAAATATGGCCAATAAATTAGCATATATGCAGCGTGATATTCATTGACATGTTAAACTTACTTGGTAAACGGTTATGACTATACAGTGGTTAGGTAAAATTCTTAACACTTTAATTAACTAAGAAATTTCCTATACATAATTTATATTTGTTTTAATTTTGTTTAAATCAAGACATGAAGTTGAGAACATAGCACAATTAAAACGATGCACATTTTATCTCTTCAAAAGGGATTCTACACATTTTTTAACTTTATCATATTGTGTAATTGCTTTGTACATGTAGTGATCTGTATTTCTTATTGTTTGTTATCCTTGTTATTTTTCTATCACAAATGTGAAAACATGTTGCATTATAATACGTAGCTAAGTATTATATTAAAGGAATGCCTGTAAAGTGTCTAACTCCACGAAAATTACTTGGAGCTTCCTCGTTTATCTTCTACCGTGTTGTTTTTTAGCTTATGGTAAGAGAATAATAAAATAGGATGAGATTTGTTCAAATGTCCCTTTAGTATGACGATATCTATCATTCAGCTCAAGAGCGTTAATGAACGGTCATAAACCTCATAAACGTCATACAGTAATTCGTTGTAAAAGCTGACGCATAGTTTTGTTTCTTGTTTTTAACCAGGAGAGCAGTGTTCTTTTTCAATGAAACTTTCACACATCATTCGGACATATCTTACAATGATTCTGGTACAGGAATGAAGTCTCAAATATCATTTTGGGAAATATCTGATACTTTACAGTTGCACCTTTAACGGTATTGTCATGTATGGACTTAAAATGCATATATATATACCGATATGTATTATGTACATATATCAATTTACAACTGAACAAATTAAGCTCGAACAACCGCTATTTAACCATGGTAAATTTTATTGTATTCCATCATCACGTTTTACCTGTTTTACAAAATTTAGATAAGTAACTGCATTCAAAGCCAAATTGAGAAATAAAATAATCACACAGTAACTGCAATGGCAACTCGCAAATGATACTATGAAAAGCGCATTGCATCGTGTGCAATACGTTATTTATCAGAACTTCTGAAGGCAACATTTTGGAAAAGCATGTGGCCTAATTATGTTTTATTAAACAATTTTCAGCTTTGCTCTATTTTTACCACATGGCTTTGGGTCATCAAAGAAGTCCAGTTTTTCAAAACCAAAGTCAATCGTGATGCTCAAGATGTTTATGTTACAATAATGTGTTTGTGTATCCTTGTTGTCACGTTCTAAACATTAATGTGGGAGACGTGTGTATTACTCGTAAATGTTATACAAAGAGCCCATTGAATAATAACAAATGCTTAATATAGTTTGTATCAATTACCATTAAAATTGTACGCTGCATGCATTTTAATCGTATTAATTTGATGTCAAATTATGGTAGAGTTTAAATGTGAATTAAATTCTTAATTCTCAAAGTATAAGTAATTAATAAAAACAGATATTTGCTGTAAATAATCATGATCACGATATCGGTATTATATGTTTTGTTGATATATATTTGACCTTTGAATGTAATATCCTCAATGGCAGCAATTGTTTAGTAGCTCATTAATTGACTGCCATTTCCTATAGCATTATTATGCATGTATCATTTTATTCTAACTGTTCGCGGTTTAATGTAAGTAATAGTAATACGTGTTTATTATATATGAACGTTTGAACTTATATATAAATGTGTGTATATGATTTGTGTAGAATTAGACGCGTTTCAGTTGTTAAGGTGTTACAATTTTATTTTCAATAAACAATTTTTAGTTAAAATGTATTAATCAATAAATTATCAAACCTGTTTTTACTCAGATAAGTAATATTGACCCAGTGATTATTTTTTTCTTTACAGTTGACTGCTGTAATATTATAATAAACAGAGTATGGGGTAAATTTCGGTGGAATATGCAGTAGCATAAGAAATATACTCTGATGAATGCCTACTGCGAATCGAGCAACGACCAATACGTGCGTTATTATTAGTGTGCATTCTGATGTGAGAAGGGGCATAGTAGGAGTGAGTAGGAAGGAGTAACATTGCCGCGGGTGTGTTTCGTTGGCTCCTCAAAATGGGTTATGGCCTGCATGGGAGCTGTTGGGAAGAGACTGTTGAGATTTCGTGGTGTGAACATTTTCCTGGGGTTCTCACCTTTCTTTCTACCCCCGATGTGCTTCGCTAATGTTAAGTAATTTCCATTCAAAGGTTAGCAAGGGGGTAAAAATCACACAATAACCTATTCATCATTGACCGAGAGATCGCATACCCGCTGGTTCATACTTTGTTATAATTGATTAACAGTGGCGAACCACGTGTGACAGATGTTAACTGGAAAGAAAATCGAGAACCTCTGGGAACATTTCCCCATCAGTAAATGTAAACACCTTTCTCTCTCTCCCGTCAGTTACAAAGTTAATTTATAATACCAAAATACTGTCAAACCGCACCAGCGAGTTCCGAAACAGGACATAGAACAGGTACTGGGAGCCAATTCCACATAACACGGCGATGTTACCCCTCCTAACTCACTCCCTGCTGTGTCCCTTCTTCTCCCTTCTCTCAGTTCACACAGCTAAATGCACACTGACAAAAGCGCACGTATTGATCGATGCTTGATGCTATGACGGGTCTGAAAAGCGATTTATATAGGACTGTCTTGGTAAAAATCTACAAAAATGGGAACCTGACATGGTCTCACTTAAAACATCCTAACAACAAAATCCTCGATAAAAATTACTGTTCTTGGTATCATTTGTTTTTAAGTAGAATTTCATCGAAAATCTCAAAATATGAGAATAATGCATTACTTGTTTATGTCCCATAGCAACACGATATCCTAGTATCATAACAAAATAAATCCCCATCGCAAGAATCGGAAAATGCCAATTTTTGGATGACGTCATGAAATGTGCGAGTTATCATTAGCAGACGATGTCTAATTACGAATCTACATAACCATTAGTGCACTCATATTGCCTGCTAAACGTGTATTCTTGCCAGGAAAGCGCATTTATTTCATTGCATTTTTGGTAAATAAGTTTAACCTCGACTTATACACAATAATCATTCACTCGGAGACATTTACGGAAAGAAAGACAAATTCAATGAAGTAAGTCACACACCATCCTACTTCATCTGCTTGAAAGACCCGCCGCAGTCTGGGCACGATTATATTTGCCCATTGTTCAACAGCTGTATTAAAATGCGGGTGTCAATGAATTTGCAGTACTCTGTGTGATACTTATGGGCGACGTGATAGATTAAAATAACTTTATTTAGCATGCTTTATGGGAAAATTGTGTGTCAAAAGACAGCAAAGTGCTTTTAAGAGTGAGGCAGAGGAACATACTGACAACCATTCTATTTAATAAACAAGGATGATTGAACAGAGTTATGTTTACCCTATCAAGCCCAATCTATTTTGGCGTTCCCAGGCCCAAGGGGGGGGGGGGGGGCACACCCCCCCCCCCCTCCCCTTTCTCTAATTTATTTATTATTCAATCAACAACTTTCATATTTGGCACACGTGTCAAGCAGGTCAAGGTATAAAAGTGTTGTTGTTTTTTTTAATGATCTTTATTTTCTCCATTGATTTTCACAAACAATAACAAAATAACAATAACAAAAAATAACAAAATCAGTAAATAAAATAATCTCCATGTTAACATAATTATATAGAATATGATTTTACATTCACATCTAAATAATACAAATGAACTTTTACTATTTACATAAAATAAAGCATGAAACATGCAGGCAGGAAGAAAGCATGAACATAAAAAGGAGAAAATAGGAGAGAAAAAACATTCTCCCCCCCCCCCCCCCAAAACAAAAAAAAAAACACCCATACAAGCACTTACACACATACACACGAGTGCACAGACACTGACCACTGAAAACATGCCTACATCTTGTAAGAATCTCGACCATTATATCAGCCATGTTCATTTCATTGCTTCTATTCGCCTTCCCTATTTTATTCTGACCGAAGCTATTTTAAATTGTCCCACTTTCTAAAATAATATGTTAGTGTATTTCGGTCCCCAGCTAATTTCTTCTCCTCATTTCTATTATTACCCCCCAAGACAATTACCCCCCAAGACAATTACCCCCCAAGACAATTACCCCCCAAGACAACTACCCCCAAGACAACTACCCCCCGGACAATTACCCCCCAGACAACTACCCCCCGGACAATTACCCCCCGGACAACTACCCCCCGGACAACTACCCCCGGACAACTACCCCCCGGAATATTACCCCTCAAGACAACTACCCCCCGGATGATTACCCCCCGGACGATTACCCCCGGGCAACTTCCCCCCGGATTATTACCCCCCCCCCCCCCCCAAGACAACTACCACCCGGATAATCACCCGCAGGACGATTACCCCCTGGACAATTACCCCCTGGACAATTAAACTCCAAGACAATTATCCTCAAGACAATTAGCCCAAGACATCTTCCCTTAAGACCAGTGGCGTAGCGAGGGTCAACGGATGGGGGAGGGGGTGGGGACACAACCACCTCCACTTTCAAATGTATGGGGGGGAGGCATGTACCCTCCCCCCCCCCCCCCCCTCCCCCCAGCCCGGGTGCATTCAATTTTGCCAATTTTGTTGGTTACAGTTCGTTATTCCGAAGGTTCGTTATTCCGAAGGTTCGTTATTCCGAAGGTTCGTTATTCCGAAGGTTCGTTATTCCGAGGGTGCGTTATTCCGAAGGTTCGCTATTCCTAAAACGAAATGGCGTTCGTTATTCCAAAGGTTCGTTTATCCGAGAAAAAACAAATCGGGTTCGTTATCCCGAAGGTTCATTAGTCCGAAAATAAAATAGGGTTCGTTAATCCGAAAAATTAAATCGGGTTTGTTATAATACTATAATTTGTGTTTTGTTTATTTAATTTACAGCCTGCATTAAGCATACCCCTCCCCCTTTCCCTCCCTTGGCCAGACCAATCAAACATTTAAGTTTATTTTATCTCTTTATATGAAATTATAGCATTATAACAAACCCAAATTCATTTTCGGATTAACGAACCCGATTTCATTTTAGGAATAGCGAACCTTCGGAATAATGAACCATCGGAATAACGGACCTTCGGAATAACGAACCTTCGGAATAACGAACCTTCGGAATAACGAACCCGATTTCATTTTAGGAATAGCGAACCTTCGGAATAATGAACCCTCGGAATAACGGACCTTCGGAATAACGAACCTTCGGAATAACGAACCTTCGGAATAACGAACCTTCGGAATAACGAACCCCAATTTTATTTTAGGAATAGCGAACCTTCGGAATAACGAACCCTCGGAATAACGAACCTTCGGAATAACGAACCTTCGGAATAATACAACAAATGTTCGGATTAACGAACCCTATTTAATTTTAGGATTAACGAACCCTCAGGTATACGAAATTTGCGTGTTCGGAATAACGAAGCGCACCCATTTTGTTACCGCAGTTGTATTTAGCAGTTCAAAATCGTTTTTAGCATTATAATTCATTATTTGATTATTCGGAAACATTTTGTTTGCATTCGATTTAAAACGTATTTCGATTTCGAGTAAATTCGTGATTACGTAAAACAACACTCCGGGAAATCCGTTGGCGCAATTTTATGTACTTGTATATAATGTCGATCAGGAGAGAAATAAAACTCACGTCTATGCTTCATTCTGAGTATAACTTGCAACTGAGCTTTATTGAATAAATACATACATTATGCCACATGGCGGATAAATATAACTCATTCCTGGTAATCGCGCGAACGCGCGGTATGCGGTTGTGGTTACCGTTAACTAGGTCGTGGGAAACTGGGAATCGAACATGAAAATATCAATTTGATTTTGCAAACACAATAAATGCAAATAGCGTGTTTTTTTAATTGAATGCTAAAAGTGGTAAATCACTTGATCGAAGACCTAAATCAAATGAACATAATGCAATTTTGAACCAAAATTACAAGCCTTCAGCTCAATTTTTTGAAATTGAATGACATACTTATATATTTGAACGAATGAAAAGCTTACGAAATTGACAGAAAAATATATAAAACATGTGATACGCCTAGTTCACTAATGCACCGTATTCCGCACAATGTTTTTACCTTCATTTCGGATTGCGATATCGCAGTATGGCTGCATTATATTCGTGTATTGGCAGTCCCGTAGCATGGGGGTGCGTTGGGTGCGTACACCCCTTCCCCCCACCCCCCCCCCCACCCCCCCCCCCCCCCCCATTAAAAAAAGTCCACTTTTTATTGTTCTCGGTCTCGGGCAGCGATCGGCCCATTTGACATTTGACGACCCCAACTCCCTACTTACAAAACTAAAACAGTGGTCTAAATCAGCGACGCCCCCCCCCCCCCCCCAACCCCCCACTCCCTACACACACACACACACACACACACACACACACACACACACACCACACACACCCATCATCATCCCAATTTCACTCAGCGGGATAGTCAGAAAGAATCATAGTTAGAAAAAAAAATCGTTATGGGTGATTGGTGGAACCAGACTGAGTCTCCGTGGAACAACCCCCGGAACATTGGCTGATTGTTCGGTCTACGACAATCACTGCCCGGTCTTCAAGCACACCGTATTTTGCAAAGTACATCAACGGTCATTAAGAAAGCCCTTACAAAATACAAATAACACCGGATTAGATACATATTATTAATAAGGCCGCCATTTTATAACACCATTCAATGCCTCTCAAATGATAGTTCGCCCTCTATGTGCACATTTCTTAAAATTATCTTTATACATGTAATTTACGTTATTTTATGTTTACAAGGTTGATTCATATTGCGTTCAAAAACAGAGCAGTTCATAATGTAGTCAGAAAAATCCATCTCGATCTGGAGGGGTCCTCTAATATTATGACGTCATACTATCCCCCTCCATTTCTCTGAAGTGGTGAGTGAAACAACAACAAACGAGGAGAATGACTGATTTATCGGTCTATTCATAATGTAGAATAACAGTCATGTAGGTGGAATGTCAACAAGCATGAGAACAAATTCAATGCATCTATATTAAATTGTTTACAATAATTAACTTACAAACATGAAAATGCGACTCGATGCGCGATTCTGATTGGCTCAAATGCGCGTATGGTCCGACCTGTGAAGGCGTTGGTGGATGTGATTGCAGCTTTGTATTGATTACATGGGCACTTATAATTAGGCACAAGACCCACATTTCCCCCACCCCCTACAATTATGAAACTAACAATAAGCTTCTACAAAATGATGCCTTTAGACAAATATGCATTAACCCAAGTTAAGTAAATTATTAAAACAAATTGTAATCCACCACGTCATGAATAACATAAATTATATTATTTTTGTGACGTTTAGAATTATAGTCATTTTGTCTTTGATTTATGCCCAGTTCATAATTAGGTAATAGTCATGATAGTTACATCACTTATATACATATGATTTACTTAACTTCCAAACAAATATTTTTGGAGAAATTATCAAGGAGAAAATGTATCCTTGATGATAATAAATATCTGACTATCTGTTAATATATACATTATCACACCAACTCATATTTGCGCTACTAAAAATTAAAGGAGGCAAATGAGTGGCCATAATCTATTAACGAATCTTAAATTCGTTAATGATATCTTAATGCTCTGTCTCCAAACGGCATGACAATCTGACTTCGTGACGGAATAGAATACAACAAAATGTGCACTCTTTCAATTTGGTGGCCATACTCATGAGACTTGAATTACACACATCTTATTTCATGTTGTATCAACTAATGCCCGGCGCAGACAAAGCCGACTCGACCCGATCCGACTGGTTTTCAGCCTGATTAACTCAGTATGCGCAGCCTCAGGACTCCGGTTTTTCCATTCAAGTGCCAGTCGGAGGTCATTCGAGGCCGAATCAACATGTTGGATCGGCTCCGATTGAGCGAAACTGACTCTTGCCTGACTGAAAACCAGTCGGATCGGGTTGAGTCAGCTCTGTCTGCGCCGGGCTTAACGGCATAAAATCCTCCATCGTGACGGAAAAGCATAACATAAAACATGCAGTACATGTACTGATAATAATAGGTGGTACGCTAATCATATAATAGGTAATATAATTATAGGTAATATAATTCATAACATTCATGAATCTTATTCATGAATCTCTTTGGTTGTGCTTACAATACCGCAATACTCCTTACTTCGTGACAGAATAATGCAAAATGTGTAGTACTGATAATTACAGGTGATGAATGCAACATTTGGTAGCTTTATATTCATGATTTATTCAATACTAATGTATGTTCATGAAGCCGATTCAATTACAGAATAATACAAAGCCTATTTAATCGTGCATATTTATAATAATAATTCATGAAGCCAATTCAATCAGGAAGATCCACAAAACTCCATACATAGTCACAGTTCTGCATTATATTCAACTAAACTTAAGAAATTAGTCATATATTCATGAATATAGTCATGAATATTCATATAAACTATGTGACACCGTGCAGTTACAAGATATCTGTGAAAGCTATCCAATCATGAAATAATGTCATAATGCCTCATTTTCATTGATACATCACTGTTGTTTTACATCGTTTCATGAAACAGATTTAATCATTAATACAGTGTATTAATGATAGTAGTAAATAAAAATTGCAGTAATGAATATTCATAATACATGATGAAGCCCGTTCAAACATGAATATTCATGAGACAGTATGTTCTCATCTCTTCATTGTGACGTCAGTTCTTTCATTGTCTCGTCAGTGACGTAATCTTTCAGGCACTCCAGTGAGTACGTCCATAGCAATTCTTGTTTCTCTTTATTTCTGTGAAAAAAGAAAATAATGAAATAAGGGAAATTAAGTACATCAACTAAATTACTACAAAGAATGGTGAATTTAGATATCATCTTTTGAAGCTTATACGCAAATAAATGAATAGTAATGCTTTTTATCTTATAATGGAACATTTCAAACATCTTGGATCCAAGATAAGAAAATACCAGTTGATCGCCAATAAGTCTCCAATGATATGAGACCGGCTCCCAGAGAACGGGTGTAAAGTCGGGATGGGTCTTTAGTACTTAGAGCCTCAAAATCATAAAATATTGTCTTTGGCTGAAATTTTTAACTTTATGGGATTTGATACTTACATGTTTCATCTACATTCTCTGAAAATTTCAGGTCCTTAATCAAATTGTTTATGCCGTAAATCATGATTTTTCTAAGCAACCTTCATTTCGGTTTCGACCAGAAACTCAGTAAATCCGCGCTGGCTGATCATGATCGATTGTGAAACGAACGCGCCAGCTATGTGTGTGTGATTCGACCGTACCGCCGCGGCCAGCTGCACGAAGAAAGCACTGTAGCTGTACAGTGATTGGTCAGACTAACCTGAATAGAGTTGTATTGTCCGTGTGTTGTACATTTCCGGGAAGCGTTCGCGGCATTTAACTTACTGTATAGTAAACGAGTACCTAGTTGGTTTGTTTATAATTCTATGGGTACCGCATTGAATCGCGCTGGGCATGCCGCAAGTGTGCAGTGTGCGTGTGCATCGTACCATATCATACGGTATCAAACTGCGCTTTTCTTTTGTCTACCGGTGGTAAAGCGGCGGTATGGTGAATATGATGCGGTGGTTTATGGCGGTACGTACATACACAATACACCGCGGTTGTAATACATGCACATCAAAGGGCAGCACATGGGCTAGTTTGTCGATCAACTGAGACTTAGGGCTGAGGCTTTGTACAATTACGTAATACTGGCGAAAGCGTTGCTGATTGGCCGATGAATAACAGTATAACTGCGCATGCATTATTTCGTTTGCTGATCGATTACGAAAAGCGGAAAGGTGAAAGCGAACCGTTCAACTTCTCGCTCGGTGTGTGAGAATGCTTTTCTGAATGAATGCAAAACTTTAGAAGCGATTTTCTCCGTTGTTTGACAAATCACGGGGCTCTGGTCCATGTTATTAATTTGCGTTTTTCTAGCCTTCAAGAAACTCATACTTATCAAGTTGTATATCATTTTAAAGCTGAAATCCTAGAGAATTCAAAACACTAACAATCTCAATTTTCATATTCCCGATGAATTACCCAAAGTGACAGAGCCGGTCACATATAATGATAACGATGATTTATTTAGTCATATAACATTAAAACACATCGCTATTTTACTTATCAAATGATAAATTAAATCATGGTTTCATTTTGTGAATTCCAGCCCAGCGGCGCAGCGTAATCGGACAAACATAGGGGGGGGGGGGGGGGGGGCGCTGGCACATGTATTATATGAGGGACACACACTGTGTATTTCTTGATGTTTACAATGATTAAAAACTAATGGGTGTCATGTTTTTTCTCTAATTACCAAGGGCACTATCCCCGTGCGCCTCCTCCACCGCTATATGCCACTGTTCCGGCATCTTTGTACACTTACCTTGGCAAGGCAGTCGGCCTAACTGGTTTGGAGCTTTCGAAATACAGCGCGGTCTTCCCCTCGTACGCCGGGTTAGCTACCGCGTGTAGAGTAGTGAGAGCTCCGTCGAAGGGATTCCTAAATAAACCTGAACAAAAAACAAAATATATTCATGTCTGAGCATTGATTAACGATGCTGTCTGTCTACATTCAGTTTGAGTTTGAGTTTGAGTTTGAGTTTGAGTTTATTTATTTATTCACGGTAAAAAAAGCTTGCTATCAGCTAAAAAGCTGCTTTTCAGCAAGGCCATGACTCATATTTACAGAAACAATTCATCAGACATTTTAAAAGAGATATATAACAGAACAGGGAGTAAAAGAACAATTATAGGCAGGGAAACCAAAGAAGCAATCCAAAGAAAAGTGTTCACTTTACTTTTGTAAAGTTTAATTTGATACCAAAATAAAAACGTCGGGAAATTAATCATCATGAGAACTCTTGATGGCACAAAGACACCCGCGAGAATCTGAGAATGAACAAATGGGTTGTGGACCAACTAACTTGTGGACCTCATGAATATTATACATATTGTGTGTGGACCAAATAGCAGTAGACCAACTGAGTAGTGGACCAAATGGTGGTAGACCGAAGGGTCAAAACCAGTAACTTGCCATTTGGTCTACAACCATATTAGACGAAATGCCCATTAGACTAAATGGTTTGTAGACAAAATGATTGGTGACGAAATGAATGTGGACGAACCGGGTGTAGACCACTAGCTGACCACTAGCACTACCATCCGGACGGTAACTGATATTCAAATGAGAAGAAGAAGAAGAAGAAGAAGAAGAAGAAGAAGAAGAAGAAGAAGAAGAAGAAGAAGAAGAAGAAGAAGAAGAAGAAGAAGAAGAAGAAGAAGAAGAAGAAGAAGAAAGGGGGAGTCAGAGGAGGAGGAGAACAATAGAAGGAACAATGTGCAGATTTCTAAACCACGTTTTACCTTACATCACATCATGATGTTCAACTTATCTCGAATCGTACCGTAATAAAACAATACCCTGATGTATGTTCATGTATTTCTTATTAAACCTAAAACATGCTGGCCAGTGGAGCCCATCCCCAGTGCCACATTAATCGGAAGGCCACATCAGCTAAATTGTTTTTGGGGGATTTGAAAGGAATAGATAAAGAGCAAAATATACCCCACACCAGAAAATTAATGTGTACACTGAACAATAGTGCCTCTTACGTATACAATGCCACCACACAATACATTAGGCATGGTCAAGTACTCTACAAAGTGTATCAACAAAAGGTACTCGAAGTTCAAAGGTCAATTATTTCGAAATAATATATTTTTATACCATGAAAATTATGTAGATGTAAAGGGTAACTGTTTAGCTTTCATTTGATACATGTTTTGAATCAGCAGTGCCACGCATTGCCGAGTTCTTTGTTGTTGAAGGTGACCGGTGCAAAACCCACTTTTTGCAAGTTTGGCTAATCATTCGATTTCTTGAAATTAATGGTGCCATGTGAATACATCACTTTTAACATGTTTTATTGTTTTTGTTAATGAATGAATCGTTTTATTGAATACATTCACTGATCATTTTATTTGAACATGGGGAAAGGGTAATTATTGCGCCTAATCATGAAGTGGGATGGCCAGCAATGTCCCCTGTTTTAACACCTTGTGACTTATTTATGTTGGTACATTTATGAAACAAGGTGTTTTCATCTCCTCCTCATGACCGGGAAGATATGTGGGCCGCATTCGACACGAGATGGATGTTTTGAACAACACAAAAAACAAATATCTACATAGATTACACAATATTTAAGTGTGTTACCATTGATTTCAGGAATGTAGGCATTAGTCAAAGCTTTAAAAAAAGTGGGTTTCGCACCTGTCCTCTTTAACAACAAAAAATCAGCAATTCGTGGCACTGCTGATTCGGAAAAGGTATCAAATAAAAGCTAAATAGTTACTCTTTAAATCAATATCAGTTTTATGGAATGAAAATATATTATTTTGAAATAATTGACCTTTGAACTTCGGGTACCTTTTTTTTGGTATACACTCTGTATTACCATTGTGTGCAATCAAGCACGTGGCATCCAAGCAGTAGCTGTAATGCAAGCACTTGGCATATTAGGTATTAAATACGGAGTAGTTGTAGGGTATACATATTATAACAAATTCGAGCAGAAACGGCAAAGGACCACGGGTAATACGCAAATGACTAATTGTCTGAAATGGACGGTATGACCGAAATAACGTTAACGTAAATTTTTTTTATCCTTTCTTACTTGACAGACATAATCACACATTTTGTTTACATGATATTATTAAGAAAACATTTACCTTCCTATTCAGTCTGGTTAATTTTATTTTGTATGTTATTTAGGCAGATGTCATTTATCTCCCCGTTTCTCTACTTACCAAGACCACTGACAACTCGCATTGACACTTTCCTTGACGCCGTGAGCTGGTTTGTTTCACGTGTTGCTAGTTCGGTCTTCACGATACCCGGATGCAGCGAAAGCACGCCGACCCCTGACCCCTCTAACCGCTGCGCTAGGGAGAACATGTTCATGATCTGTAAATATAACAATAAAATGATCTCTTACTTTTACTTGTAAAAAGAATATACGCAACAAACAAATGATTTCCATGCAGCTTTTTATCTAACAGGAAATAACAAAGAACATAGTCTTCGTACTATTACGAAGGAATATTCCTATATGTGTCAAGCATACTTATTCCCAATTGCCGCAATTTTGCCTTGCGTGACAATGATAATACCCCAAAATTAATTACTACTTAAAAACATTGCCAACGAAATAGATTAAGCCTTTACATTTTTTAAAGTTTAGTCCTTAGTTGACAAACATTCTTTAGACAAGTTCACATTAAAGGCGAATGCCAGTAGTGAGAAACGCCCCACCCCCTAAAAATGAAATGTACACTCTTATTACTAACCATGTGAAAGAATATCATTTTACTAATATGGGATTATACAAATTTGGCCAAGAAACCGCCTACTAATTGATATATTTGCAAAATTATAAATTGATCCGCTGCACCATTGATATCGCCAACGCGGAATCGCACATACGCTACGTGCAAATAACCGCGTGCCTTACTCGAGGCTTCGCTTTATGGGCTTGTCCCCAGCTTGTCGATATCTCCAGCCCAGCGCTAGCGGCGCGGACAGGTGCGAACGGGCGGTGGATTTATCAATTTCACGGGCGGGTATTGGATTTCTTCCGATATTTCTGTATTTAACGATGCTTAGGTTCGGATTTTACCACACAAGCCCTATTTAAATACTTATTCAACAATATTGATCAATAAAGATGTTTTCGGCTACTTTCCCAAAACTGTTATTAGGCTTTAATAGCTGATTCCCTCATTTATATACAAGGCAAGTGAAACTTAGCAAGAAATCTGAATGCCTACATAAATCAATTGGAAAATTATGGATTGTATACATTTAGGAATGTATCATACATTCACACATTACATATTTGTAATTCGGGCAAACAACTGTCTTAATTTAATCAATACATTAACATGGTTGACTGGAAAAACACTATACTAACATAATCAGATCAATCGATTTATTTTACATTAATAGATCTGACTTGTAAGTAGTGTGACTTAAGGCCATCATGTCAATTTGAAGGGTCAAAATGAATGTTGGTAACCAAACTTTGCACCATAAACATTACAAACTATTAGTAAAAATTCCACCATCCCCGAAAGGTAGACAAACCAAAACTGTACTAAAAGTATCGAAACAATGGGTTGACCGAATTAGAGGAGCGTTGTGGACAAGTCACGACGAGGTGTTTCATTGTAAAGTGCTTAGAGATGATTATCAATCCTATTAGGTGCTTAGTTTCATTGTAAAGCGCTTAGAGATGATTATCAATCCTATTAGGCGCTTAGTTTCATTGTAAAGCGCTTAGAGATGATTATCAATCCTATTAGGCGCTTAGTTTCATACATAAAGCGCTTAGAGATGATTATCAGTCCTATTAGGCGCTTAGTTTCATTGTAAAGCGCTTAGAGATGATTATCAATCCTATTAGGCGCTTAGTTTCATTGTAAAGCGCTTAGAGATGATTATCAATCCTATTAGGCGCTTAGTTTCATTGTAAAGCGCTTAGAGATGATTATCAATCCTATTAGGCGCTTAGTTTCATACATAAAGCGCTTAGAGATGATTATCAGTCCTATTAGGCGCTTAGTTTCATTGTAAAGCGCTTAGAGATGATTATCAATCCTATTAGGCGCTTAGTTTCATTGTAAAGCGCTTAGAGATGATTATCAATCCTATTAGGCGCTTAGTTTCATACATAAAGCGCTTAGAGATGATTATCAGTCCTATTAGGCGCTTAGTTTCATTGTAAAGCGCTTAGAGATAATTATCAATCCTATTAGGCGCTTAGTTTCATTGTAAAGCGCTTAGAGATGATTATCAATCCTATTAGGCGCTTAGTTTCATTGTAAAGCGCTTAGAGATGATTATCAGTCCTATTAGGCGCTTAGTTTCATTGTAAAGCGCTTAGAGATGATTATCAATCCTATTAGGCGCTTAGTTTCATTGTAAAGCGCTTAGAGATGATTATCAATCCTATTAGGCGCTTAGTTTCATTGTAAAGCGCTTAGAGATGATTATCAATCCTATTAGGCGCTTAGTTTCATTGTAAAGCGCTTAGAGATGATTATCAATCCTATTAGGCGCTTAGTTTCATTGTAAAGCGCTTAGAGATGATTATCAATCCTATTAGGCGCTTAGTTTCATTGTAAAGCGCTTAGAGATGATTATCAATCCTATTAGGCGCTTAGTTTCATTGTAAAGCGCTTAGAGATGATTATCAATCCTATTAGGCGCTTAGTTTCATTGTAAAGCGCTTAGAGATGATTATCAATCCTATTAGGCGCTTAGTTTCATTGTAAAGCGCTTAGAGATGATTATCAATCCTATTAGGCGCTTAGTTTCATTGTAAAGCGCTTAGAGATGATTATCAATCCTATTAGGCGCTTAGTTTCATTGTAAAGCGCTTAGAGATGATTATCAATCCTATTAGGCGCTTAGTTTCATTGTAAAGCGCTTAGAGATGATTATCAATCCTATTAGGCGCTTAGTTTCATTGTAAAGCGCTTAGAGATGATTATCAATCCTATTAGGCGCTTAGTTTCATACATAAAGCGCTTAGAGATGATTATCAGTCCTATTAGGCGCTTAGTTTCATTGTAAAGCGCTTAGAGATGATTATCAATCCTATTAGGCGCTTAGTTTCATTGTAAAGCGCTTAGAGATGATTATCAATCCTATTAGGCGCTTAGTTTCATTGTAAAGCGCTTAGAGATGATTATCAATCCTATTAGGCGCTTAGTTTCATTGTAAAGCGCTTAGAGATGATTATCAATCCTATTAGGCGCTTAGTTTCATTGTAAAGCGCTTAGAGATGATTATCAATCCTATTAGGCGCTTAGTTTCATTGTAAAGCGCTTAGAGATGATTATCAATCCTATTAGGCGCTTAGTTTCATTGTAAAGCGCTTAGAGATGATTATCAATCCTATTAGGCGCTTAGTTTCATACATAAAGCGCTTAGAGATGATTATCAGTCCTATTAGGCGCTTAGTTTCATTGTAAAGCGCTTAGAGATGATTATCAATCCTATTAGGCGCTTAGTTTCATTGTAAAGCGCTTAGAGATGATTATCAATCCTATTAGGCGCTTAGTTTCATTGTAAAGCGCTTAGAGATGATTATCAATCCTATTAGGCGCTTAGTTTCATTGTAAAGCGCTTAGAGATGATTATCAATCCTATTAGGCGCTTAGTTTCATTGTAAAGCGCTTAGAGATGATTATCAATCCTATTAGGCGCTTAGTTTCATTGTAAAGCGCTTAGAGATGATTATCAATCCTATTAGGCGCTTAGTTTCATTGTAAAGCGCTTAGAGATGATTATCAATCCTATTAGGCGCTTAGTTTCATACATAAAGCGCTTAGAGATGATTATCAGTCCTATTAGGCGCTTAGTTTCATTGTAAAGCGCTTAGAGATGATTATCAATCCTATTAGGCGCTTAGTTTCATTGTAAAGCGCTTAGAGATGATTATCAATCCTATTAGGCGCTTAGTTTCATTGTAAAGCGCTTAGAGATGATTATCAATCCTATTAGGCGCTTAGTTTCATTGTAAAGCGCTTAGAGATGATTATCAATCCTATTAGGCGCTTAGTTTCATTGTAAAGCGCTTAGAGATGATTATCAATCCTATTAGGCGCTTAGTTTCATTGTAAAGCGCTTAGAGATGATTATCAATCCTATTAGGCGCTTAGTTTCATTGTAAAGCGCTTAGAGATGATTATCAATCCTATTAGGCGCTTAGTTTCATACATAAAGCGCTTAGAGATGATTATCAGTCCTATTAGGCGCTTAGTTTCATTGTAAAGCGCTTAGAGATGATTATCAATCCTATTAGGTGCTTAGTTTCATTGTAAAGCGCTTAGAGATGATTATCAATCCTATTAGGCGCTTAGTTTCATTGTAAAGCGCTTAGAGATGATTATCAATCCTATTAGGCGCTTAGTTTCATACATAAAGCGCTTAGAGATGATTATCAGTCCTATTAGGCGCTTAGTTTCATTGTAAAGCGCTTAGAGATGATTATCAATCCTATTAGGCGCTTAGTTTCATTGTAAAGCGCTTAGAGATGATTATCAATCCTATTAGGCGCTTAGTTTCATTGTAAAGCGCTTAGAGATGATTATCAATCCTATTAGGCGCTTAGTTTCATTGTAAAGCGCTTAGAGATGATTATCAATCCTATTAGGCGCTTAGTTTCATTGTAAAGCGCTTAGAGATGATTATCAATCCTATTAGGCGCTTAGTTTCATTGTAAAGCGCTTAGAGACATTATCAATCCTATTAGGTGCTTAGTTTCATTGTAAAGCGCTTAGAGATGATTATCAATCCTATTAGGCGCTTAGTTTCATTGTAAAGCGCTTAGAGATGATTATCAATCCTATTAGGCGCTTAGTTTCATTGTAAAGCGCTTAGAGATGATTATCAATCCTATTAGGCGCTTAGTTTCATTGTAAAGCGCTTAGAGATGATTATCAATCCTATTAGGCGCTTAGTTTCATTGTAAAGCGCTTAGAGATGATTATCAATCCTATTAGGCGCTTAGTTTCATTGTAAAGCGCTTAGAGATGATTATCAATCCTATTAGGCGCTTAGTTTCATACATAAAGCGCTTAGAGATGATTATCAGTCCTATCAGGCGCTTTATAAATCAAAACATTATTGTTATTATTATACTGCGTACCTGGTAAAGTTTTGAATTCGAATATTTTATCTGCTTATCGCTGACGTTTTTGCTCTGGAAGTCCTTCGTGCTCCACTTGGCGAAGCGATACACCAGCGAAGACACAGAGACGATCCGGGTGTTTGGACCGCTCGACTTTAGCACGGGGAGGAGGTGCAGGGTCAGAAGAAAATGCGAGAGTTAGTTGACCTGGAAATGCGGTTCGTAGCCGTCTGTCGTATCATCTGAATAATTACGAACATGAAATAAAACAAACTACAGTCATGTTGTGCAGACAAAAAGTACAAGGTACCGAAGCTGTGACGTCATACAAATCTATTAATTTTTTTAGAATTTCTCAATTTGAACTTTTTCTGAAAGAATGTCCAAATGCTGAACGAAAAAAAACCAACACACAAATACATAGCAAGAATATTTCCCCCTCTATTATAGCAATGGCGGAATCACAATTGAATGTGAGATCCAAATAAGTAGGCTACCTATGACATGCAGGAACAGCCGACCTTGAGACGGGGGAGCCCATTTGTTTTACATTGTTTTACATTAGCATGATTAGGGCAATGTATAGGGAGAAATAACATTACCGCCCGTAGATATCCCCAATCACACGTACTAAAGTAGGGTATACCTTATCCAGTGATTGACATCAACCAACCTTCACCGTTCCACATGATGCCTGCATTGCTCACGAGTAAATGAAGACGGAATGGTAAGATGGCCGTCTCTATTTAAGTATCAGCAATCACATATTATAATTAAATAGGGTATATCTTATCCAGTGATTGACAAATCAACCTACCTTCACCGTTCCACATGCATGACATGATGCCTGTATTTCACAATAGTACGTGTAGAGGGAGTCATTGCGCTTTACTTCTATAGAATATGCATACGGAGTGGTAAGATGTCCGCCTGTAGGACTTGTATCACCAATCAAATTAAATAGGGTATACCTTATCCAGTGATTGACATCAACTTAATTATCCTCCCCGTTCCAGATGATGCCTGCATTGCACACAAGCACGTATAGAGGGAGCCCTTGTGTTTTACTACTCTAGACAATATTGCAAGTGTACAGAGTGGTAAGATGGCCGTCTCTACAGGTATCATCAATCACATAATACTTAAATAGGGTGAAGCTTATCCAGTGATTGACATCAACTTACCTTCGTCGTTCCACATAATGCCCGCATTGCACACGAGCACGTGCAGAGGGAGCCCTTGTGTTTTGTAGGTTTCAACAAATGCCATGGTACTTGCTAAACTGGAGAGATCAAGGGCCATGAAGAGGAGGTCCAGTTTATCTGCCTTAAAAATAAACACAACAAACAAACAAACAAACAAACAAACAAACAATGAAAATCGTCATGGTATCGGCTTAACAGGACAAACAATCATACATTACAACACAAACAAACAAAAAGACAAAGTAACAAATGCCATGATACTAGCCAAACTGGAGAGATCGAGTGCCATGAAGACGAGGTCCAGATGATCTGCCTTAAAGGACCTAAAGAATACAACGTACTCTGACACTTATTCCATAGTTGATGACTTGAAACATAGGTCTGCCGAAAAAAAATCCATGAAAATAAACACAGAAGTGATTTAAGACTAGTTTTCTGATGCCAAATCTCACTTAGCAGCCAATTTACGCCCCACCCACATTTAGGGTCCGGGATCGGCAGCGTGATCGACATGTGATTGACAATTCATTGACTTACGTCATGATGCGTCATCTACAGAATTTAGTTCATTAGTCCGTTCTTAAGATCACATCACATTTTTAAAAGATTTAAAAGGGGCGTTCTCAGGACAATTATATATTTACTAATTACCCCAAAATTTATTGATTTCATGAGAAATGACTGCCAAATCCATTTTCTTCGGGAAAAATTACATATTGAGAGCCGAATTGTGAAAATTAGGCCATCTAGACGCTGTAGTTCCTTTAAGAATAAACAGAAACAAACAAACAATTACATTCGCCATTTTACTGGCTAAGCAAGACAACACACATACATTACAAACAAACAAGCAAACGCACACACAAACAAAGACAAAGTAACAAATGCCATAGTGCAGGCCAAACTGGAGAGATCATGGGCCATGAAGAGGAGGTCCAGATTATCTGCCTTAAGAATAAACCAAAACAAACAAACAAACAAACAATGAAAATCGCCATTGTACTGGATAAACAGGATAAACAATCATACATAACAAACAAACACACAAACAAACAAACAACGACAAAGTAACAAATGCCATGGTACTGGCCAAACTGGAGAGATCGAGACCCATGAAGAGGAGATCCAGATTTTATGCTTGAAGAATAAACAAAAACAAACAATTACAATCGCCATTGTACTTGCTTAACCCGTTGAATACGGGTACCGGGTGGGTTGTGTACAAAGTCTATGGAGATGTCTGAATCTCGAAGGATACGGGTTAACAGGACAACAATCATAGATTGCAGACAAACAAATAAACAAACACATAGTAATAAAAGTCATGCTATACTGGATAAACAGGACAAATCGAGGCCCCGGGGGGGGGGGGGGGGGGTCTGTCCTCATAGAAAGGGGGGTATCATGCGTGACCAAGGACTTGCCAAAAGCACCCTAAACGAGTATTTGCGTGGTGCAAAATAATATACAAAAAAACAACCTAATAGAAAACTTCACACAAAAATAAATGCCTTCAGGGCTTTAGTAAGAATATATATGCAAAAAACAGCAACTATAGCAACATCAGCAGCAAACTACTAATAATAAATCTAGTAATAATAGTAATTACAGAAAACAATGATCATTAATTTGATGATTTAAATTTAATTAAAATTAATCACAAATTGGTTCCAATGGGATTGTAAGGTTTTTACCTTGATCTTGATATTAGCCTTCTTTTCGTCTGTCTTTTCCTCTTCGTGTTCTTTTCGCATTCGTTCCATGGCCTGTTTGAAGTCAAAATATGAGCATGTCATTTATAATGTCTTTTAACTCTTACCACGCCATGAGGCTGCACGCACGCTATTGGTATAGTGCTTTATACAGGCAAGCACGCTATCGATTGACTGCTCTCTTCAAGCAAGAGAGCCATCGCCTTGCTGCTTTGTGCATGCATGCAGGCTTTTGTGATATAGCACTTGAACATGATGTCTCCAAATAAACCTGGCACAGGGGGGATTAGTGGCTGGCACAATGGGGATTATCGGCGTGGCACTGGGCTGTATTCATTATGGCAGGATAGGAGTTAATATACAAATTAACGATCATTAACCATGTTAACATTGAGCGTCAAAATCACTAAGACCAACACGCTATGATGACCTTGTTCCCATCTACCTACCCTTCTCCTTTTCTACACCCCCTCCTCATCTATTTTACTGTTTCCCCTCTCAGTATATTTCATATGTACTGATAACGCCCTATATTCAACAAGCCATTGCTAACTGTGTTTTAAATGTGCAGTTTATTGATCAATAAATAGGTTTTTCTAGTGCCCAATTAGGGTTACAAAGGCGTCCAGACGGTGGGGGGGGGGGGGGGGGGGGGGGTGGAGTAAGGGACACGGGCCGCCAATTATTTGAGAAAACAATTACAAACAAAAGGGGGCATTTTCTTTTTACGCCACTGTATTAGGGTTAGCTTGGTAAACCGTAGGTACCCACTATTGAAGCTTATCCTATTCAGCAACTAAAACAAATCTTATATTTAATTCTTAATAAATTTGTCATCCAAAACAGACTTAGCATGGAACAAAGCTGGCGGGCGATTATGAATGATGATTATACCTCACGGCACGAAAGGTCAAGTCGTATTACATCGCTAACGAAGGCTGTAGACGACAGCCGAACATTAAGGTAAATATTTGTATTGTGATCAAAAGATTAACATTAATATCTAATGATTATACCTCGTTAGCCTTGGCTTCAGACCGACACGCTACGATGACCTTTGCCCCCATCTGCGCAAGAGCTTTTGGCCGTCTCGTATCCAATCCCTGATAACAAAATACACAAAATAATGATAAAGACGCTCGGGACCATTGTAATGTCATATCTACACACTAATATATAAAGATAAGAATATCAATAACACACTGTGTTTGTGTGCATGGTACGTACTATTCATGGACGGATGAGAATGCCCTTTAAGTATATTAGAATCTATATATCTATCTATCTATCTATCTATCTATCTATCTATCTATCTATCTATCTATCTATCTATCTATCTATTTATATATCTATCTATATATCTATCTATCTATCTATATATCTATCTATCTATCTATCTATCTATCTATCTATCTATCTATCTATCTATCTATCTATCTATCTGTCTTGTTATATATCCATCTATGTATCTATGTATCTATATATCTATATAATGATCTATATATATGTTTATACATTTAAAAGGTTATATCATTACTTTAGTAGTAGTACTGTTAAAAAATATATTTTACAGCGTCCATTATTCATTAATATCATCTTCCGCTGGAATAAATAATTAATTTTATTTTAATTATTCAGGACATGAACATGGAACAAATGATACTGCATTTTAGTGGTTAAACACACCTGTATTTGCTCCTGTTACAACAATCGTCTTGCCACTGAGCTCAATCTCAGGAAGGCCCGCTTGTGACCGATACTTGACCCCATCTTGATGCCCTTTGACTTGACCTTTGATCTTTGAGGTCACTTCGAAAGGAGACCGCAGTGATAGTGGTGTCTTGTATTCTGTACATTACAACAGAAAGTAAATATTTGTAATGCTCATTATTACCTGTAAATCATAAATAATATAATTATTGCAAAGTGGTATAAAGTCATTAATTGATGCGGAATATTTCAACATGTTCAATTAAATGGTTTTGGGTAGACGTCGGTTTCATGAATGCATAGGCGTACCCGGGGGGGGGGGGGAGGGGTGGGGGTTCAACCCCCCCCCCCCCCTTTGACCAAAAAATTGCTGTTTTGGGGGGTTTGAACCCCCCCCCCCCCCCTCCCCCTTTCCAATTTTAACCGGTCTCGAGACCACTTTTAAGCGGTCTCGACCATCTTTAACCTGGTCTCGGCCTTGAAAATTTGTGGAAAATCCCTGTCTCGGCCTCGAAAATGTTTAATTTTCTTGTTCTCGGCTTCGAAAATTTTCTACGGACGCCCCCCCCCCCCTCCCCCATCGCTGAGATAATTATCAAGCAATGGCCTTGGTCTCGGTCACTAAAATTGTGAAGGCACTTGGTCTCGGCTTCGAACTTTCTACCAAATAACCCCCCCCCCCCCCCTTGACAAAAATCCTGGGTACGCCACTGCATGAATGTATTATAAGACAAGACGAAGTACAGTAATCGACAAAGAATTCATTGTGAATATAATTATATAATGTTTTGTCATAATCTTGTAAAATATAAGCTTGAATGAAAATGCATGCATATATACAGCACATATATTGGGCCCCAACTAACTATAACATAAGATCAGATATATTTATTGATATTTCAGCCGTTTCTGGACCGATTTTGACCAAATAAAGTTTATTCTGCCATTAAAATTTCATGTTCTCTTAAATTCGACACTCAGTTTTCATTACCTCACAACAAAATTGTGATGTGTAGCGCCCTCTCTACCAAAACTGAACAACCCCTTTAACTTTGCTGTCGGGGAAAAAAACCATTCCGTGCTTTTCCATAATGTTCTACATACATGCATACACACATGAAATACAAACATGCATACGCCGCACATGTACATGTAAACAGTGGCGTAGCATGGTCGGACTGATGGGGGGGAGGGGGGGGGGGGCGAGGGGTTGCGTACGATGTGAACGATTGGGGGCACATCTTATGTATTTCTTGATTTGTACACATATTTCCGTACTTTTGTATCGTCCTTAAAAAACATAATTTGAGTTGGGGGCCAGACGGGTGCACATGCCCGGCCATTTCCCCTGCGACTACGCTACTTCTTATTTACATAGACACATACACGTAAGTATGCATGTTTACATCACGTACATGTATATAAACATACATGAAGGGACATTTTACATGACTTGTATGGAAAACTTGAATTACACAAATAATATATATAACTCTTATAATAACCTCACTTTACCAAGAATGCGAGTACTATTATAAAACGGGTAGACTAGTATTACTCATATAATTTTCAACATGCGCAATATTATTCAATTTGCAGATCAGAGAAGACGGACATTTGTACAATAATCGGCATGAGTTGTGTACATGTAAAGTGTTTTAATTACAATTTTTGTTTTCCTTTTCAAGTGTCATCAATCACATTATATATAGATATATATGCCTCCCGGTTATATGGCTACACACTCCATCATTATTCGCACTCACTACACGGCAATGATGATGTAATTATATACATACCGTGTAACTGTAGTATATAATGTTTCTGTTTCCTCACGATGATCCCATAGTTTGTATAATTTTTGACTGAAATTATCAAGCGGAATAACCATGTACAAATTGTGAATTGAACAATTCATTCATCACAGTGCAGTGCATTATACTGCGTAGGCTTATATTATACACTTTTATACATGTACAGTAGACCGCGCAGTTGTATCCGCATATCGATTCGGCGAAATAGTATGCCGTAAGCGGAACAAACAACAAAATGACAAAGATTATCCTGTTTATGAATAGATATTTGCATTGTATTATAGATATACGCTCTAATGCATGGTTGTGCTATGTAATGTAATAAGATAATGGAGACATATAATTATATACAGAGAAGTGGTCAATTTTATGTCAGTATACATAGTCATGCTAGTAATACTTGGAGCTTCCTCGTATCTCTTCTATCGTGTTGTTTAGCTTATGGTAAGAGAAGAATAAAATAGGGTTAGATTTGTTCAAACGCCCCTTTGACGATATCTATCATTCAGCTCAAAAGCGTTAACAAACGGTTATAAACCCCATAAACATGATAAACGTCCGGTGTAAAAGCTGACGCATATTTTCGCTTTTTTAACCAGGAAAGCAGTGTTTTTTCAATGAAACGTTCACACATCATTCGGACTTTTTTGGTACAGGATTGAAGTCTCAAAAGTAACTTTGGGCAATATCTGATACTTTACAGGCCTCACTTTAATATCATACTAATTCGAATAAATTAACTCGGCAAAATGCAAGCATGTATCGAGAATCAATACAAAAATACAAATAAAGGAGATCAATCGCTTGCCCTAGCCAAATCTGACAGCAGTTCTTGATTGCCTTTGTAAAGGCCCTGCTTGTTCCAACCATAGATGTTATGCGCTGCTCTGAAGGGAAATTCCATACCGATAAGAATTTGCTCACCCTTGATCTAAAAATAAAATATTCCAATACAAAATAACAATTATGACAATTATGACAATTATTTCTTGTCACTAATTGTAAACTAATTTAAATTGCACTTTTTGCATTAAGTTTTTGTTTTGTACTACAGGCCCGTAGTCAGGGGGGGGGGGGGGGGGGGGGCGTACTCATCCAACGCATCCCTAACCCCCTTCCCCCCCAAAAAAAAAAGGTCCACTTTTCATCGGTCTCGGCCATCCCAGTGTTCTCAGTCCTGGCCCACGATCAGTCTTGGCGACAGTATAAACCCCCCCCCCCCCCCCCCCCCCTTACCAACCCACCCTTCCTCCCCCCACCCGCTTAGAAAACCCAACTCGCGGTCTCTGTCTCGGCCACGATCTGCCTCCGTCCCGTTTTTGTAAATTTGTACGCATCTCCCCCCAAAACACAATATCAAAAACAACAACAAACAAACAAACAAAAACGAAACAAAACTTTATTTAAATATATCCTGGCTACCTGGGTACGGGCCTGTACTAAAATCAAGTAAGGTCGGATCAACCATTTTATTTTCATATCTATGACACTTTTTATGATCATGGATGGTCTGTTACTGGTACCATGTAACCCAGTACTACCTGCCGCATGGTGGCTGTAGGAGTTGCGACCCACATATCCACTATCCTTCGGGAATAGCCAATCACAAGATATGAGTAGGCCTACACAACGCAAACGCACCAGGGTTAAAGCCCCTGCCTCATTGTCCATGTTTGATTTTCCGACGTTGGTTCCTTCCAACACGTATGACAGGTTGGTCCTCAAGCCCTCGGGACGGTCCAACCCTGATCATGACAAAGAAGAGATGGACATAGTTGTTCAACGTAAAGTACCTGTCATTATTAGTACCTTTAATATCCAGACGTTACGATCCATAGCCAAGAAGGGGGAACTAGCATACGAATCACACACGTATGGTATTGACATAATATGTGTGCAGGAACATCGCATCAAACACACAGAAACACAACTACAAGAGCCATTTGCTAACGGTTATACCCTAATAACATCGTCAGCATGGAAGAACACAAGAAACGCTGCAACTGGTGGAGTAGGTTTCCTTATCTCGCCAAGAGCCCTGAAAGCCCGCATCTCCCGTTGTGCGTGTTCAGGGCGACACTACAGATGAGCGTCTGGACTGCTGGTACAAACACTTTAGTAACCTTCTGGGCAATACCGAACAGATCTCCAATCATGATGATCCTTTCTTTCAGCATATGATTGCTGACAACCTCCCCCATACCAACAGGTCCGTTTCTATGGATGAGCTCCAAAACTGCCTGAAGAGACTAAATCTGTCTAAGACACCTGGTCCTGACAACATCCCAGCAGTTGTTTGGAAAAGCCCACTTTTCCATCAAGAATTGCTGAACTTCTGTAATGAAACATATGTAGCAGGGGCGTCGATCACACGGGGGGGGGGGGGGGGGATGGGGGGGGGGGGATATATCCCCCAATGATTCAGGTGGAGGGGGGGGGGTGGCCTGTATTATCATTAACATTAACATTAAAATTAAGCA
>JBAMJV010000990.1:0-91275 GCA_037951105.1 Echinarachnius parma | reverse complement strand
GATATTAGTGCTCATCAGATCTACACGTACCTATACATTTTACAGTCATTTTACTTTTTATTGGCAATATTGGGCCAAGATTATTACATTTACTGCTAGCATGAAGTTCAAATTTGGGGGCAAGGTTGTATGAGTGCTCTGTCTTCAAACATTCATAATATAGCAGAACTACAGAGATACAGTTGTAGGCTCGTTCTTGATCTCAGGATATATTTCACCTCCCAAATGATTGTTCAGTACATGAACACATACCACATTGTGCCATTCGTAAACATTTTATACCCCTTTTTATTTCTACAGGTAGCTTGTGTAGAAAATTGCAACACACTTGTTTTCACAGCAGGCACAGGTACCGTAAAACTTTGTGTATAAGGCGCACTTTTTTCCGTCGGAAAAAAATTCAAAGTCGAGGGTGCGCCTTATACACAGGTATAGCAACAACAAAACAAAAAAAAACACAAAAAAAAAAATGGTAGCATGCACAGAAAACGGTTCCAGAAAAATATATGCGAGAAAATCATCCAGTAAAGTAATTAAGACGTTAGAATCGACCATACTTGGTTTTTTTAAAGACAGTAAACGCCTATTCTATGCTAGTGGGCAGTGAACAAAATACATGGGGGCTCAGGTCAAATTTGCCCCCGAAAAGCCAAAAGAACCCCCCCCCCCCCCCCCCCCAAAAAAAAAAAAATCATAAAAGAGTACAGACTACAGTACAGTTCAATAGTCCTCATACATTACCTCTCTGGTTCAATGCAAAACAAATTATAAGGTGCTATTTTTATGCAGGCAAGCTTGCAAGGTAGCCCCCGAAATAAAAATGTAAATGTTTCCCCTACAAGTTAGATGTATAGCCAAAGGGAATACTATTCACAGTGAGGAAGACTGCAGACCAAAACAAAATAAGCAACCAACCCCCCCAAAAAACATACATGTCATGCCTATTTTCAGGTAGCGCACACAAGTGAACTGATTTGCAATTCAGTATAAAGTTCAATGCGAAATATAATCAACAAGTTGTAAATACAATTCAAGGCACCTATACAGTAGATCTTTTAATAGGTCTACACATCTAAAATATGTGACATTTTAAACCAAAACAGGTATAAATTTACTTCCACTGCAGTAGACGTTTTGGACAAGTAAAATCAAGATAAATTTTGGAGACGGCCATGCACAATATCCAACTGTAGAAACAAAGTATGGGATCTTGTGATTTTATTTTGGCAATAGGTCCATGAATTACATTTTCATTCACTGACAGACTTCATTGATCAATCAAATCTCAGAAGTTTTCACAGAAGCCAAAGACAAATTGGTTTAAAGGTTCACTTGTAAAGTGTCAGATATTGCCCAAAATGATATTTGAGACGTCAATCCTGTACCAAAATCATTGTAAGATATGTCCGAAATGATGTGTGAAAGTTTCATTGAAAAAGAACACTGCTTTCCTGGTTAAAAAAGCCAAAAAAATGCATCAGCTTTTACAACGAATTACTGTATGACGTCTATGAGGTTTATGACCGTTCATTTTACGCTTTTGAGCTGAATGATAGATATCGTCATACTAAAGGGGCATTTGAAAAAATCTAACCCTATGTTAACTTGAACCATCCTATGATTGCAAAGCTAGAGTGAGGACTAAGGACTTCAAGGCAATGATGTCACGATTGCCGCCCCCATGTTAACCTTACGTTCAATTCCTGTTCCAGATGAGGGTGACATGGAATTGGCATCGAGGTGAACATTAGTGTAGCTATGGGGGGGGGGGGGGGAGGGGTGGGAGGCACGTGCCCCCAAATAATTTGACAAAACAAATCCAAAAATCATGAGAGGACAATATATACATAATTAAAGGTAAGTGTTCCCCCCCCCCCCCCCCCCAAAAAAAAAAAAAAAAAAAAAAAAATTAATAATAATAATAAATACTAATAAAAATAATAATAATAATTTGTGTGACCCCAATCAGTCTGACCACGCTACACCACTGGTAGTGATCATCTATAGGGAATGTGGGGGAAAGGCCTACATTGTACTTGTGACATCATATTGACATAGGGAATTTCAATTGCAAAGCTAGAACATAATCTATCAAATAGCATTTCAGGGTCATTGCTGTCCATGTAGCCCTTAGGCCATAAGGACCCAGTTAAGGGTAAAAAAATATATAATTGGAAAACGCATCACCATTCTCAACCATGCGTTCATGCGGTCTGAATTGCGTAGACTATATGCGTGCAGAGCCAGAGCACACTGTGCAGAGCGAATGAATCATCCGGGAATCTACTGACGTACGCGTGAAAGAATTGGCGCACTCACAAATGCTTGGCCCGTATGGAACCAGGAAATAGCAGTGGTTCCGTAAGTGGTGGAAATTAATTGCTTTGTTTATGAATTACACAACCCTTTGCAAAATGTTGGGTATCTATTTGATATCACAAAACGGTACCAAAACATATAATAATGTGTTGTCCTTTGCCTGGTGGTCCCCTTTAAAAGCTTTACGTGTAAGGAATACAATGTACATGTCTAGAAGTCTAAGATGTCCTAGAGGAGAAGAAAGCTAGTGAAGGCACGGGAAACGTGAGGGCGTAACCTAATCGGGACAACATCAGGTTGACTTCTACAGTCTAGCTTTGCAATAAAAATGTTAATTTTATATTGTAGGGCTATTGCTGTAAGTACTTACTGTACAAGCCATAAGGACACATGACTAGAAGAGTACATGTAAGAACATGTCCTAGATGAGGAGATAATTATGACATCTTTGAAAGTTCTTGGGGAAATTATATCACATTTTAATGGCTCGCAAGAATTTAATAATTTAATTAACAAATTAGTAAATTAGTAAATTAGATTAACAAAATGGCATTCATACGTCATGATAAGAGAGCAACACAAAATTATTATATTAACTAATTACCACTGCGACACACAACGCCACATATGAGACAATTAGACTTGAGAGTTGCCGATGATATGAACTACATTTGTTAGAGTAACAAAATTGTATTCATACGTCATAATAGAGGGGGGAAAATTATTATTATATCAATTAATAATCACTGCATCATACAACTACGTACATGTACGTGGCAGGAAAGACAAGACTTATTGGGGGAAAAAAATAAAGATTCCTGAACTAGAATGTTTTAGTAAGGGTAGAAACAAAATTTCACTCTTACGTCCTGATAATATCTAGCAACAACAAAAACCTTATTTGGTATTCTAATTATGCACATCACATTTAATGTTCTGTATGTGGCAGGAAAGATTTGACTTTATTCTTTGACTATTTATGGGGGCTCTTTTACCATTTTCGGGGCTCTTTTTGGCATTTTGTGTAATTTTTTCACCGTCCCGATTCCTCAACTAGAATAGCTCAAGAGTGAAAATGGTAGGAAAGACAAATTGATGGAAAAATTATTGAGATTTCTCAACCAGTAACAAAATTGCATTCATACATTGTACGTCATGATAATACATGTAGAGGCAAAACTATCACCGTAGGAAAGACATACTAACTTGAGAATTTCCCGGGAAAAGAAACTATCTAGATTCCTGAACCGGTAACATGATTGCATTCATACATGTACGTCATGATATTCGAGGCAAACAAAATTATAACATTAATCATCACTGTACGTAAACTAGCCGGAAAGACAGTACTTGAGAATTGCCGGGGAAAAAACTAGTTATCTAGGTTTCCTGCAGTGTGATGTATTGCTTCCCCCCCCCCCCCTCCCCACACCTGAGTAACTATGTAGTAACAAAATTGCATTCATACGTCATGATAATAGAGGCAAATAAAATTATTATATTAATTATCACTGAACGTGGCATGAAAAAACAGTATTTAAGAGTTGATAGAAAAACAAAATTGAGTTTCTTGAACTAGTAACAAAAAAATTGCATTCATACGTCATGATAATAGGGGGGGGAAAAATGATTATATTATTAATTATCACAGCTTCACGAAAGACAATACTTGAGAGTTGCCGGGGAAAAGGAACTAACTGTACACATGTATCTAGATTCCTGAATTGTGACGTAATTAATGCACCCCCGAGTCTTCCCCAAGACGTCACGGCATCCTGGCAGTGAACTCGTCATCACGGCCCGGTCACATATCACCGGATAGCATTTACGGAATGCCCGACTGAAAGTAAAATTTCCAATTCGTTCGTCTCCCTTTGTAAAATAATAATAATGTTTGCGATTTATATCTATAGCGCCTAATATGCAAATGGGTTTCTTGTCCGTACGTTGTCAGGCGATGTACGTTGTTTTATCCGGCGGAACGTTTTATACATGGAGCAATGGAGACGACTGTCACCACCGGATAATTTGATTTCGAAAAATGTTCTATTCGTCGGCGTCCATTAACATTATCCGGTGATATGTGACTGGACCTAACCTTGGACTCATTCTTTTCCCTCCTTTGTAACATGTATTCATCAATGTGCTGAATCCATGCAAATTGACTAATTGAAATTCATTCCACAAATTAAACTCTGCACAGCATACGTGTGTATGCACTTTTAAATGCGGCTGTGACCTTTGGAGGTAATTTTAAAATGTTTTGTTGTTCTTACACGTATACATGTATGTATACTGTATGTAAGAAATGTTCATACATACATGTGTACAATATTACATCGCACATCAGGGGAAAAATAATACTTATTTTGGGGGGGGGGGGCTACTTTTCAAGCTTGCCTGAAGCTTGCCTGCATGAAAATAACACTCTAAATTTGTTTTGCATTGGGGGGGGGGGGGGGGGTCTCTTTCTGGCATTTCAGGGGGCAAATTCGCCTTGAGCCTCCATGTATCGTTTCCACTGCTTTATACATGACCTACAATGTTCCCATAGCCCAGGGGAATAAGAGCATGCTATGTGGCTGTGAACTCATCATAACCTTGTACTAAATTTTGATAGAGAAACCATGCAAATTAAAGTTCATTATACACACCCCCCGCATTCTTCTTATCAATTCATTGACCCTGAACACTTAATTTGATTGAAATATAGTTAAAAAGTCAGGTTTAAACGAAATAATAAGGTAATAAAATGTAAAATATAATATCGTAGTACAGTTATAGTATTTAAATGCGATAAAGAGTTAATATGAATAAAAAATTAAGTAAATCTAGGGTAAGGGAGAAAATGTAGAATTATTAAAAGATATACAATGTACATGTAGAGAGAGAGGATGTTTTAACCTCAATTCAATCACTCTTACGTCTGCAGTCAAAAATGCGTACTATTCTGCTCTGATGACGTGTGTATTACGTGAAATCAGCGTCACCTTGTTTTATGAAATTAAAACATGAACGTTTCACCTATTTGCCTAGCTCGAGTCACACTGTACATGTACGTGTGCCAATAAACATGCCACCTTTTAAAAAAAATTAAAATATAAACTTTTGACCCAATTTTTTCAGGTGCCAAAATCACTTCTCCCTTTTATTCAATTAAAATTAATTTAGTGAGATTAGTTGAGGGCCTAATCTTTCGATCTTAGCAGAATTTCCATCAGTGGAAAATTGACAAATTTAAATTTAAGATTTATTTTATTCCATCTCTCTTTCAAGGGGAAACTTGATTTTGCAAAATTAACTTACACTTACACAAGAAATAAAGAAAGAAAGAAAGAAATAAGTAGAGGGAGAGAAAGAGAAAGGTCGAGAGAGGGGGGAGGGGGACAGATAGACAGACAGACAGAGTGAGAGAAAGAAAGAAAAAGAAAGAAAGACAACGAGAGGATGATTGGAGTTGAGGGTGAAATTGGATGAATCTCAAGATTAATAGCGAGTGATCGCTGTTGAGGGTCCTACTTCTGAAACGCTTTAAAGGGATCTATAGTAACATTGCCCAAATCCACAAAACTTACTTGGAACTCTAGTGGTTCTCTTCTACTTTGATGTATTTGTATTAAAACGAATCTATAGAAGCATGGAACAGGTTTTGGTTTTTTGAATTTCCCTTTTGTTAAAAAGATATTTAGAATTGAAGTGTTGGATTTTATATTATCCACTGGACAGTTATACTGCGTACAAAGTCAGTGCAATGAGTTATTTTGCTCATTACTCTGCCGTAAATAAACATCTATTTGACGTAAAATTTTCACACATTTACTTAGTGGCCATCAGATCTCAAAAATACACATTTTATCAACCATCAAATCACTTTTTGCACCTGTCAACAAAGTTACTAGATCTCTTTAAAAGGGGCTGATCTAGGCACCACAAAAACATTGCGAGGGGGGGCGTGCTCACGTTATTGACTAAGCAATGAAAAGTATGCCAAGCCACTTTCAATCAAATCCACATATCTACTCGGCTTCCAAAAATTCTGTGAAACAAAGCGGAACAGGAACATTGCTCAATCAAATTTTGTAATATCACGAAAGTATGGTTCCAAGGTTTAAATGTAGATAAAGTTCATATGTACATTTCCACTGATGAAGGAAATACAGTTGGAAATAGATACAACTAGACACATTAGATGCATCTAATGTGTCTTTAGATCTTGCATATAATGAATCTTTTTGCATTGAAATTTGTACAAATGCAATTTGAACTGCACATGAATGATGCATACATGTGTCAATTTGTATATTTTCGTAGAAATACACTGTGCACTGAATTTTTCATACTATGGTTTAATTTTGTCCAGATTGTCCACATTTCAAGTAGCGATGCATACCAGGAAAAATGAATGAATCACTGAAATTGTATCATTTACTCACCTTTTAAAAATCCTTTGTACCATTCTTGTAGCTCATGCTCGTTGAATTCTGTGTTCTCCCTCAGGTCTGTGAGCATCTCCGGCCTCAGCTTGCTGTTCTGTTTCCCCATTCTGTTTCTGTGTTTTGTCCTTCCTTCTGTCTATCTAATGTTCCTCCTATCCTTTCCTTTTGCTTTTCCTCTGTTTATTTGCCTATTCTCTGATTCCGTCTATCCCTCTGTCAATGTTATTTCCCTCTATTTCTATTTTGTCCGACTTTCCTTCTTCTATTCCTTCTTTCTGCTATAATACCTCTTCTTCTGTCAGTCTTATTTCCCCTTCTGCCTTTCCCTTTTCTCTTCTTCCTTCGACTCTTCCTTCTTCCCTTTCTATTCTACCCTTCCCTCTTCTCTCCGTCTTCCCCGAGACCGCTTCTATGTTCCTTCTTTCGCTCCTCCTCTGAGAACAATTTAGTACTCCCTCCCCTTTGCCCTTCTATCTATCCTTGGTCATCCGTCTAACCGTCAATAAATCCTTTTCCTCTTTGAGCTGCTCTATTTTCAGGTCACTATCCAAAGTTGTATTACAATAGACACATTTAGTATTGCTGCTAACCACTTTTGTCTTACAACCACAAAATGTCTTTCAATTCCAAGCTTTCGAAACAATTCCTGCCGATATTGTCCAGGCACTCTTGGTGAAGCTCTGTGACACGGTTACTTGTGATTTCTGTAGGAAAGAATGGGTAAAAGGAAAAGAAAAAAATTATAATAAGTTTCTAATTTTATTAATTGATGGAACAGTCGGTCACTTCTATAATCCAGAATCCAGACACTGGTTATGATGCTCCGCGGCACTGTTACTCGTGTTCATTGTATCAGAGACGGGTGAAAAGAGAAGATTACTTGTTAATCATGCATTTCTTTACAAATTTATTCCCAAATCAATATGTCTGCCATTGAAATAATCTAGAAAACGGTTGATAGGTTGCAAAACTACATGAAAAAGCCATTTGTGTTCTCTCTGGCAACAATTGTATAAATGAAGAGAAGAAAGCACTACTCATCACTTCTTTTCTGTGAGCACTCCCAAAATCTAAAAAAATGGAATCAGCACCTTTAGCACAATACCCAACAGGTTAATACTGAATATGTTTGGCTAATTAAAAAAAAAAAAGAATGAAAAAAAAAACCATGATCAATCTGAGCAATGCGCATTTTAAAAAGGCAATCAAGTCGATATATATCTGTGCAGTTTTTTAATAATGGCACACTGGCGAGCTAATTAAATGCAAGAAAATGGCTAGAGGAGTCAGGCAAGAATTCCGTCTGGCCGCTTATTATTAACGGCAGATGCACATGTATGCAATCCCACATGCCTCATTATTACATGTTTATGAGACGGATTCACACTTAGGGTATTTTAAAGGGATCTGGTAACATTGTCCAAATCTACAAAACTTACTTAGAGTTCTAGCGGTTCTTAATACATACCTCGTAGTTGTTTTTTTTTGTATTACCAATAGAAACATGGAACAGTTTTGATTTCCAAATTTATATTCGTTTGAATTTGCAAGTCTTAGTGAGAGACTTCCAACTGTGTACAAAGTTGAGTACAATGAGTAAGAAAATATCACTTTGCGTTTTTGCTCATTTTTCGGTCATATGACATTCATTTATCATGGAATTGTCACGCATCACTCAGTGGACATATCAGATCACAGAAATAAAAATTGTATCAACCCTTCATCAGTTTTTGCACATGATGACATAAACGGTACCCAGAGGTACCAGATGAAAATCCGCCATTTTTTAAAATCATTTATTTAATTTTTAGGGCTGTACTGTGGGTATAGCGTGCATACAATCACGCGCTGCACTGCATGCACAACGCAATAAATGCGGTACAGTTGGACGCAAGATGGCGCTACACAACGCGGGATACCGGGGTACAACGGTACCCCAGGGTACTGCGTGTGTCATCATATGTCAACAAAGTTACTAGATCCCTTTAAAGATTGGTTGGTTGGTTGGTTGGTTAGATAAATTGTTTTTCACAGACGCATTCAATCAATTATGATTATTTACGTCTCATTCGCGCTACTACATTCTCCATTGCCAGGTCTGTGGATCCCATGACAACGAATGACAGGAAAGGAGTTAGTGCTTTTGAGATGGGGTGCTAAAGAAGGCTTTTGCAGATGTCGTGGAAAGATTTAAAGAAAGACAAATATTTGGATTCTAAAAAAAAGATTGGTGCAGATTCAACCTGTTCCCTTTGAGATTCTTAAATCCCCATCTAAAGATGTACATAGCCCCCCCCCCCCCCCCCCCCCCTGTTCCCGTAACTATTAGAAGGGGAAATATGGAGAAAAAATATGGAAACATTGTTAATAGTTGATGATAAATGTAGGTTACAAAGTTAAAATAATCCTCAATATTTTATCAAACTAAATCAGTAGGACTCACAGCAAGGCATGAAAGAACCATATATTAGAGTTGCAAGTGAGGTTGGTCAATTGAGAAAAAGTTACTGGATCCCTTTAATTGTAATATTAATTACACCAAATCCTGAATATACTCACCTAAATATGCCACACAATACATCAAATTTATTTTACACCCATACATGTATACTGTATTCACCAACAAAAATGCGACCCTGATACAGATTTAAACGCAATATTAATCTCACAAATTGCTCAGCGTGTGAATGAATCCTGATATAAGCTGGTATTTGCAGTGCGTAGGTGGATGTGTTCTGCACGTGTGATCAAGGAGAATTTAGAATCCAATCTGATACAGGTTGTATATATGTTTTTGTTTTTTTCTTTTTTTGTAAAATGTACATAGCCGGTCTGGACCGTTTCATTAACAAAAAGCATCCAGAGATTGAATTTGTTCAAATGGCGAGCATTAGATGATAATTACGCGAGTGTTATGCGACTCCATACATGTACACACGGAACAGGCTGTGCGCTTGGTATGCACGCAGGGTTTGCAGACATTGTTCTAAATATAAAACTGAACATTGTGGGTGTGTACATCTAGTCTATAAACCGCAGACCCAAGCAAGCCAACTAAATGGAATAATTGAAGCATTTACATGTATGCATACATTCAGTGGCATAGCAACGCATGCCCCACAAAAACAATACGGGGAAATCTGACAAAATAAAGAAATAAATAGTAAGGTGTACCCCTCCCCCCAATGCATTGTGTTTTCCGAACAAATCAACACCTCTAGTTTAATGGGGTTTAACATAATTCTTTTTGCCATTTCCATACCGTTACTAAAGAGTGGGGGGGGGGGGGAAATGTATAAATTGCTTAGAAAACATACTGCCGTATTAAACACAACGTACTAAATACAGCAAAAACGTACTACTTGGCATCTCTGATGTAGCTCTCGAACATGCAAAGAGCCCAAAAATCAAAGAGCCTTCAGAATTTCTCAATGAGTTCAAATTATAAAACAAATCTCGGTAAAGGTCATTGTGATGATGGCAAGGTTGAAAAGTCTACAAACAGAATGTACATGTACACCAAAACAAGTTGATGTCAGACATTATGCATTAAAGGGGAACAACATAGGCTTATATGTTTTGTTACTGTTTAATATTTAATAGATGTCTGACAACACTTGGCAAAGGGTTGTGTAATCCCAAAACAATGCAATTAATTACTAGATAAATTACAGAACCAAAAGGGCTTTTGATTGTCCGTAAGCAGCAAACGCTTGCGAGTGCGCTAATTCTGTACACGTGTACGTTTGGAGACGATAGAACCACAGAAAACGTGTACGTCCTACACAATGGAATGGACTACTAAAACTATTACCTTCCATTAAATACACATATATGTGTGAGGGTGTTAATTAGTTCCCTTTAAACTGTGTTGGAAAAGTACTTGAATATTGGCTTTTTCTGATCAAGTACAGTATGATACCATCTGGTTTAATATTCCCAACGAGATCTTTGCCCTTTGGAACAATTTACCATTAATTATTTCAAATGCTTTCAGCTGTAATTCTCCCTTTTTTAATAATTTCTTCTCACAATTAATATTTGACCATTGATGTATCCTAATTTTCAGTAAACAGAAATGCATACAGAAATTTAACAAAACAACAATACAGTATAGTTTTGTGCGTTTAACCCAGAAAATGCTCTGGCTAGGATCTATAATATGGAGAATGCATGCAAATTCACTCAGTCCTGAACAGGTTTAACAATACAAACAACTTTGTTTTTCATGACGGAATCATTGCAACAGCAGTGGGTCAATTTGCTTTGTTTTCTTGAATATCAATGACAAGTTGCTTTTCACATCTGCGTATAAATAAACACTCGTTTTCATAATTCAGCCTGACCTGACCAGTATGAGAAATATGGGAAAATAAGAATCATCTGGAATATTGCTCTCATCAATAATTTGTCACCAAACAATCTATATAATTGGTAACATAAGGCAAAGTAACACTTTTCAATTAGGCAAAATATATATAACACTTTCATTTTTAATTAGAAAAAATATAACACTTTGTAATTCAGCAAAATAACACTTTCCAATTACCATTGTGGCTGGTATTTCACTTACATGCATCTGCAAATTTTCTTCAATATTGATATAATTCAACAAATTATGTTTTTTACCTTTTAGAAGTCATTATACTTGGGTCAAAAAAAACGTTTTTCTTAAACAAATATGCACTACAGCACTCATCATTAACAGCCAATTACATCAACCAATTAAAAACAAAATTACTTGATACATTATGTAGTTTACTGTACATGTACGTCAAGGAGGTATTAAAAGAGTACATTACCTTCTCAGTATAAGCAAATCATGGCATTGATAAATGCATGCAAATTAATCCAAAGTTACCACGCCTTATCCTATCCTGCCTGCTACAGTTGAAGGTACGTACATGTACTTTATATGTACAAACAGTGAATGTTATGGTTGACTAAAAACAGCCCAGTACTATTATTTGTTGTTCATGCATGCAGGTCCCCTTAGAATGAATTACAATGAAATCAATACAAATTGATTTTCGGTTCTAGAACGGGTTTTGTTACTGGTGTATTCACCCATGATAAGCTATTTTTAATTACTCATTACGGGTCTGATGGTGCAGTAAAGTCGTCTAATGATACAAAAATCAGTCATAAGCACAATGCAGGAATTAATTTTTTTAATTTAGGGGGCTACTTTTCCAATCTGATGGATATCCAGACATTTTCCACATAATACCCTATACTATAGATGCTAATTTTAGGGGCTACCTACTGATTTCAGGGGGCCATTTTGAAAATTAGGGGGCAAAATCGCCCTCAGCCCCCGTATATTTCCTACCCTGCATAAGCACAAAGGGGGGGGGGGGGATTTTAAAAAAATCACATTACAATTGAATTGCTTTTACTACAAATAAACAATTATCTCCATTTTACAAGTGGTTCAACAGGAACACAACTGACTTCAATGCAGCTTTATTTGGAACACGTGTTTAATTTATTAAGCAATAAGCTTTGATTCCTGTGGCCCAGTAGGGAATTTTTAAACACTTTAAAATCCTACAATATGTGAACGGTTATGTAGTATAATGCCCATTTCTTAAAACATGAATTAACAAACTGTGCAGGGTTTCCTCCAGTTACAAATAGCAGAAGTAGGAGGGGGAAATGTCAAAGGTGATTGCAAAAATGAATTATAAACGCAAGTGCAGTGGCATAGCAACGAGGGGGCAGGGGGCATAGGGGGCACATGCCCATCCCCCCCCCCCCCAAAAAAAAAAAAAACAACAACAAAAAACATGTATATATATATATATATTAAAAATAAAAAATAAAAAAATAAAAAATAATATAATAATAATAATAATAATAATAATTTGAACAAACAATAGAAAATATAAGGGGCCATTTTTGACAAAACAAAGAAATACATATAATTGGTGTGCCCCCCCCCCCCCAATGATTTGCATGCTCCCCAATCAGTCTGACCACACTACGCCACTGCTCGCTACGCCACTGCTCTGGCGTAAGACAGAACCCACTTAATGGATTCCAGTATTACCCTGATAAATGAGGTCTTACGTTGGTATTAATTTACTCAAAGAAGACATTGCACGGTCGCTGATACAGCAAATTCAATTAACTAATGGAGGATTTAACCATATATTTGTACAAGTGATGTTTTTTTTTTTTAATAAAGTACTACATTGAATGAACAGCATTTTAATTTACCTAGGTACCCTATACATAAATGACATTTTTTTTTTTTGACAATGGTTCACGACTGTTTGTCTTCAGCATAATTTGAATAACAAATAACCTTGGATGGTGCATCTTACCCCCTTTAATGGTAAAAACCACTCTATCAAACACTTAAACCCTTGACCACAGGAACCAAGTGGGTCGTGTACAAAGTCTATGGGGATTTCATAAACTCATAGGGACGGGTTAACGCACAAATTGTATTTGACATTCATACTTCATTTTAAAAGGGATCTACATGTAGTAACACTGTCAAAATTGACAAATTTTACTTACAAGTCTAGCAGTACATGATGCCATGTTGTATTTGTTACCAATAAAAGTATGGAATAGTAGGTTTTGTTTTTCTTTCAGTTATTTACAGATATTTATAATTAGCGTGCTCAGATTTGAAAGTCTCCCTGGAGACTTTTAGCAAATATAGCAAATATCACTTTGTACATTATGTTCGCTCATTACTCGGTCTTATGACAATCATTTATCATAGAATTTTTCACACATCACTCAGTGGACATCAGATCACAGAAATTACACATTTGATCAACACTTCGTCAGTTTTTGCACACTTCAAAATAGTTACTAGATCCCTTTAACATACAACTATTGCATTTGACATTCATACTTCATGCGACCATTCTATTTCTACAATGTTTCTTTCATACGTTTGAAATTTTACGACTCATTATTTTTTCATAAATTCAGCGCTAAATTTTAAAGTACCTTAAACTTTTGTATTTTTGTTTCACAGTTAGTCTCACTCTAACATGCAGTTGATATTTTATTTTTTTATTTACTTTCAAAATGTTACGAGTCAAATTACTATTTCATGAATGCAGCACAATAATACCACAAATTTAGCATCTTAGCCATGTGCCGCATGAAATATTCAAGACTTTTTCACAAATTGACACTTAAGCCAGGCCTGGGCAACATTGTGGTGCCTCCGTGATGTGGCAAAATGGTTCTTAATAGTGTTGTCACATGGATGTATCACCGAATAGCGTAAACGGAGGCCCGACGGATAGAAACATTTTCGAAATCAAGTTATATTTTACCTCGGGTCTCCAAAATTAAAAAAAAGTGAAACACTTTTTGCATAACTCTAATAAACTCTATATTTAGATTGCTTGTTATGGGAGTAGTAAAATCACATTATATCTGGGAGCGACTGTTTAAATATGATTATTTTTTTCAAGGTCATTTTCCAGCTAGTTCTGCAATATTAATGTCATATCTTTGATTCATTGATTGTTTTGGATTTAGGTACTTACGGAGGAATAGTTAATTGTAATATTTACAAGAGGGACAGGTTGACTAATTATTTTTCAAGGTCATACTCGGCTAGCTCTGCAGCGTTAAAGGGATAGTTGAGTTTTGGTCGAACTGAATTTTAGTAACCAAAACCTGCACCATTACATTACAAACTAATAGTTATTTATCAGGGATGCGCAAGTCATCTAACTTCAACAATCTCCATGCCAATTTGACAACAATCATCATCTCAATCAATTTCCTGCGATAACCCAATCATGTTCTGTGTTCTGCATACATTATATATGGGCAAAGATATTATCTCATGGGTCAAAATAATAGATCTTTTTGTCAACTTTGGTGCAATACTTTAGAACGATCTAGAGAAATGGGGGGAAATATTAAGGAACTAACCAATGTACAGTAGCTCAGCTTTACACTATATACATTCCTCACAAGATTTTGCATTCTTTCCAAATTCCAATGTTTGAGAGAACTTACTAATACCTTGTAATTTCCCTATCTACATTATAATACTGTGAATGCATACAATTTGCAAAAACACTCTTTTCTTTTTTGAATTGTGTAACATGTTGGCTTCGAAAACTTCAAAATAATCAGAATCTTAAACATTGATTAAAATGTTAAGTATATGATCATCATAATTTCAATAAAAATGTAGAGTATGTTATGAAGAAGGTATACAAGGTATACAAATACATGTAGTAGTGTCGTGATGAAGTAGAGAGAATCATATGGAAAAAAAAGAAACTTTATTAAAATATGTTTAAGTTTATAGAGTACAGCTTTAAGTCACATCTGCTCACCTAACTTATGTCCAACAGACAAATTATTTTTCTTTCTAAATGATTAAATCCATCAAAGAAAGAAGAAAAAACAGATTTAACAAACAGAAAATGCAGCTTTAATATACATCTGCCTGTCTATTAAGCAACTTTGATTGGCCAAGTGAAAACAAAAGGCAAAAGAGCGAGAAACAACAAAACTATTTGAAAACCAGAAAGCAGCTTTAATTCATATCTGCCTGCCTATTACGCAAGTTTGTCTATTATGCAACTTTGATGGGCCGAGCAAAACCAAAAGGCAAAATAATGAGTAAGAACACAAATATTTGAAAAACAGAATGCAGCTTTAATTCATATCTGCCTGCCTATTACGCAAGTTTGTCTATTATGCAACTTTGATGGGCCGATCAAAACCAAAAGGCAAAATAATGAGTAAGAACACAAATATTTGAAAACCAGAATGCAGCTTTAATTCATATCTGCCTGCCTATTACGCAAATTTGCTGGGCCAAGCAAAACCATAAGGCCAAATAGCAAGAAAGAAGCAAACATATTTGAAACCCAGAATGCAGCTTTAATTCATATATATCTGCCTGCCCATTACGCAAGTTTGATGGGCCGAGCAAAACTTAATTGTCCATGACATCTGATTAATTCGAAGCTCACGGTGGGTAAGAAAAAAAGAAAAGAAAAGGATAAAAATATGATGGGAGATGGAGGATCAATATTAAAATGGTGACAGCTGGAGCTTGCAGGGTCCTGAAAAACCAAGGCTGTCAAAAATCAATTATGTCCATGTACGAAAAATATGACCTTATTGAATTACTACTTTCAGGCAGTGAGCATGCACGCTTTAAACATTTGGGGGGGGGGGGGGGGGGGAAACTGTCCCAAGTTCAAGACGAGGTAGAGCTTTGAATGATAAAAATCAATTAATTTTGTGGCACTACTTGTAATATATATCTTGTAGGCTGCACTGTCAGTAGAGTTCCAGGTAAGCATGCATACAAAATGTGCCAAAAAGAGAGATGAAATATGAAATCAATGCACAAAATGCCATGTAGGCCAAGGTTTCGACCTTTAGGAAAAGTAGCCAACATGTTCTGGAGGATTTCTGCACTGACGAGTGCTAGTTGATATCATGATGAAGAAGCATTAAGGATATGATAATGATGACAGTGACGACGACGAAGACGACGACGACGACGACGACGACGACGACGACGACGACGACGACGACGACGACGACAATGATGATGACAATGATTAGGATAATAACCACAATGACAAAAATTATGAAAATGGTGACAACAATTCAATGATAATGCTAATAAATGACAACGACAACGTCAATGTTTATTATGATACTCATGAATGATGACTGAAGATTGAAGTATGAAGTCCATTATTATAAAAAAAACACTTGAACATGAACTGTATAGTCAGAATATTCTCATGTTCCATACAGTATATGAAAAATAAATAAATTGCTCTATAATCAAGTACTTTAAATATACTGTATGTTTATTCATTGACAACGTCAATGTTCATTATGATACTCATGAACGATGACTGAAGATTTAAGTATGAAGTCCATTTATAAAAAAAACACTTGAACATGAACTTCATATATTATGAATATTCTTGTGTTCCATACAGTATATGAAAAATAAATAAACTGCTCTATAATCAAGTACTTTAAATATACTGTATGTTTATTCAGTAATCTGTACATACTGTATGGCAGCCGCAAATAGCTTGACATGCCTATGTCGGAATGACAAATTCATCCACTTGAAAGCAGAATTAGTTTTTGTGCATGCTACACTTATTGCGGAAACTGAGGTATTTGGAGTAGAGTGAAATTGATATTGTTTCACTCCATGGTCTGCAATGCAAACAGTAACCACTTGAGTTGGATGCGGATATACAGGACCATACAAACAAAGGTGCACACACATACATACATACACACACATGTACACAAACAGACAAAATTACACACACACACACACATATAAACAGACACATACACAATTACAGAATAAACATACATAATCATGCATACAGATACATTTTACGTACATGTACACAATCGTGCGAACAGACACACACACAACTTTACAAATCATGCAAACATACACACAACACACACACATGTACACAATCATGCAAATAGATACAATTACACACACACACACACATACACAATCATTAACACAAAAACACATACAATTTGCACAACAAAAATCAAGTTCACTTGTGACACATTAGCATCACTTGGCATTATGTATCACTATGCAGGAATCATCCACCATACAAAGAACTTGTTTTAAAGAGAACTTGTATAAACGTTAATTTTCTCCCAATACTGTAAATTTAACCTCAAGTGGTTAATTGCAAAATTTCATGCGGAGTAGATGCAATTTATAAATTTTAATCTCCTTGAAAACATTGGTTATGCCTTGGGAGCAGATAGGGGAATCTGCTGTAGAATTTTAAATATTTTTTGGCTTAAAAATGATAATTCCAGACTTGTATTAAAAGGATAAGCCAGCTTTTTACAAATCTTCTCAAACTTTCAAACTTTTTTATCCATTGCCTATGATGGGGAACCTGGTGGGTCCTGTATTAACTCTATATGGGGATTGCCAAATCCAGTAGGAAACAGGTTAAGTAATTTAGTTAAAATGTTTGCCGCATGGAAACAGTTTTATTCTAGCTTTCAATATGAATAAAACATTTGATTAGATACTCCCCTGAATTTTATTCACACTGAATGCAAAAAAAAAGGGGGGAAGAAGAACAAACTCTGTATTCCATGATTTCAAGGAAATATCGCAATTATTTCTTTGATTATTTCTTTGATTATTAATAAAATATTCTTCTCCCCTGAAGTGTATTCACAGGAATATCTTTATTATAATAATCCCTTCAATAAAAGATCACCATATTTCGTTAAAGCACTTTCATTTGTTAAAGGTACACAAAAAGGGTCCCAGCCTTCAACTCTCTGGTATAAAAAGATTTGTAAATTAATGATTTGTTTGGACATTTTTTTAATAAATTTGATTTTATCTATTAGGGTGTGGTGCGAAAAGGATTCACGGTATGCAAAACTATATATATTTCTGTATTCCAAGGGAATATCTAGTTAAAGGGATAGTTGAGTTTTGGTAAAGAGGGCACTACACAAAATAATTTTGTTGTGAGATAATGAAAAACTGAGTGTCAAATTCGAAAGAGCATATAATGACAGAATAAACTTTATTTGATCAAAATCGGTTCAGAAATGGCCGAAATATCCATAAACATAACCATTTATATAATTGTGGGGCCCCACAATTATTCGATAATTTTGAACCAGCCGTTAAATTTTTTTTTAAATGCTTCCTCTTTTCAAAAATTTACAAAAGAAGTTTTTAAATAGTTGTTGATTATCTCTCCATCTAATCACTATTTCAACAAAATATCACATGCACAATATTTTATTTTAAATGGTTGAAACCGATAAGTGTTTAGAGAGCGCCCTCTTGAGTTTTAATGGCTCTTTTTTAATGATAACAGGCTTTTTACTTAGTCATTTGTACTTTTGTATTTCTTTCGAGCATGGTGGAGTTTATTAGTCTATTAGTTTGTAATGTAATGGTGTGAGTTTTGGTTACTAAAATTCAGTTTGACCCAAACTGTACTCTCTTTACCAGAACTCAACTATCCCTTTAATGATTTGTTTTAATAAAATAGTACCATTGTTTCATTAAAGCACTTTGATTGTTAAAGGTGTAACAATATGAGCCAGCCTTTATATCTCTGGTATAAAAAGATATGTAACATTGATGTGTGCGAATTGATTATCAAAAGGGTGTGGTGCAAAAAAAAAAAAGGATTCACAATAAACTAATCAATTATGTAGGGTGCCTTGTTCTGTGAAATCCACTCAAACGGAAACGACTTCAAAATCAATATATCTGCACAGCCATGTTGGTGAGAAAAGAATTATCATTATGAAATAATAAAACCCAATAATAATACCAACCGATTCCCAAATGGGACAGTGTTAAATTTCTAGAGAAAAAAATTATTGGACATCTGGCGCTAACCATTTTGTTTTTACATCAACGAATAAATGCCAATTCATGCAAAAACTTGAGGAAAATCTGTAATTGAGGCAATTACCTCGTTTCTATCTTTGGTAATATACTCACTGAAATATGAATGACATTGATTTCAAACAGTTCTTTATTAAAGGGAAACATCACCTAAAAGTTATATTCTCATAAATAGGTAATAGTTTTAGTAGTCCATTTTACCAAAAAAGATCAGAAAAATGGGTTTCCTGAAAAATTATACGATTGAAAAACTCATCACCATATATTGAGGTACCTGTGTTCATGGGTCTAAAGAAGAAGATTATCTATGGTTTAGGATGCATGCGTCTTAAATGGTTATATTGTCTCCATACGTACGCATGTATAGAATTGGCACACACTCAAGATGTGTGCATACAGAACCATGAGGCCCTGTTGGTTCCGTAAGTGTCTGTGATAATTGTATGGTTTATGAACTTGTCAAAAGTGATGGACATTTATCTAATAACAATGGTAGCAAAATATATAAGCCTGTGTTGTTCTTTGAGTGGTGATCCCCTTTAGGCTGTGGTCACACGATGCTTGCCATCACCTGCAACAGCCTGCACCGAACAAGACAATAGAAGTTATGAAGGGCAGATCATGTCCAAAATAACCAAACGTCACAATGGAATGCGAGCGAAAAAGACACATTCTATTATTATCTAAGTCTGTCCGGTCAAGCTGTGAAGGGTTTAGCTGCAGTACGGAGCTGTAGTGAAAATGTTATGTACAACAGGGTTATGCTTTAGTTTAACAATCTGCGCCTTTCATATGCACAATCGACCCATTGCAGCTCATCGCAACCCATCGCAAGCACCGTGTGACCACAGCCTTAAAAAACAAATTCTAATTTGTGTGTATAGAACAAATCAGTTTTCCCAAAGAATGCGGTGCAAGAAGGATTCACATTCAATTAATCAATGTGGAGTGCCTAGTTTATATAAATCCACTCACACAGAAACGACTTCAAAATCAATATAACTGCACATCAATGTTGAAACAATAAAACCTCATGATAAGGGAATGTGTTAGACTTCTATTTTTACAAAAATATTGGACATCTGGCGTCAACCACATTTTTTTCACATCAAAGAAGAAATGCCAGTTCATGCATTTACAGATCTGTTATTAAAGCAATCCCTTGGAAAGAGATACAATCAATTGACAAGCAATTGATTGTAAGTCATAAAATTGCAACGTGTTTCAACCAATCAGATTTGCACATTTAGAACACATGATCTGACTTACAATGAATTGTAACTTACAATTGATTGTATCTCTTTCTGCACCAGGGCCCTTTATGTGGTATGCTCACTAAAAATATGAAATAAGACAGTTCTCATTATTATCATTCTGTTACATCCCCCACATATCTCTTCCCTATAATCAAGAAAAGATGTCTTTATAGAAATGGATGATAGAGCAGGCTTGCTATATTTGTTCATTGTTCATTTATTTTTCACGTTAAAATAACAAAATATATAGACAATATTTAATGACAAGGTAAACAAATTTACAAACAGTTCATAAGAAATACGTAATGATGCGAATCAATTTATACAATACAATTATTAGGATCTTTCATTACATAATACGCACATGATTAAAAATGAGTGGTGGGATCAAATGAAGCCGTTGAAGGGCTTAAAGTGATCCATGTACTTTGTCTAACTCTACGAAAATTACTTTGAGCTTCCACATTTCTCTTCTACCGCGTTGTTTAGCTTATTGTAAGAGAAGAATAAAATACGGATAGATTTTTTCAAATGTCCCTTTATAGTATGAAGATATCTATCATTGAAAATCGTTCAGCTCAAGACTGTCTACAGACGGTCATAAAGGTCACGTTCTAATCTACGGCAAAGAACTCAGAATCGGTTGTACAAACCTGACGCAAATTTTCGTTTTTTTAACCAGAAAAGCAGTGTTCTTTTTCAATGAAATTTTCACACATCATTCACACATATCTTACAATGATTTGGGTATAGGATTGAAGTCTAAAATGTCATTTTAGGCAAATGTCATTTTTGGCAATATGCGCATAAAGAGACCCTAACCTAGGTGTGATATGCACTATATAAGAACTTTTTATTATTATTATTATTATTATATCTAACAAAGTGTATGTATCACTTTAATATATAAATCAATTACCTGTAGAGCTTTGGCAGGTTTCTTTATTTTCCTACAGCTTGTGACCTCCGACAGTATTTCCAAAATATGAATCCAGATTCTAGACAAGAGTGACCTGTAGATAGGCAAACAGAAAGAGAAGAGGAAATGACATTGTTATTATTATTATCATACGTATGAGGGGCGTTCAAAAAGTTCATAGCACAACCTTGAAGGAGTCACTTGGGTGCAACATCAATTAATATGGACAGATGTACATTTGTCCACATAATCCTCATCTACAGGCACGCACTTTTCGGCATTCTTCCCGACCTCCAGGACCTCCTTGAACAAGTCTCTTGAAAACCCCTCAGAAACCTGTATTAAATCCACTTTCCATAAAAATTGAGTTAACGATATATCTACATGTATAATCTACGTAGCTATCTAGGAATCCACATTTTACGACAAATAACTCACTCAAAATCAAAATATAGAAAGTTCAATTTTCATATCCTTATAGGCAGGTGTACAAAGTGGGACAAAGAAACCTGTTTCCCTCGGAAGTTGAAAAGGTGGATTTAGCGCCTTTTGGTTGAAAGCTCTATTTTTGCTGATTATCCTCCTGAAAAACACACATTTGGGAGTGTTTCGTCATCTGTGGGGGAAAGATCTAACGATGCCAGGCTCTGGTAATTGGGATAAAGCAGTAACAATCCCAGTCTGCAGTCAATGGCTTTTGCAGGGTCTTGTGAGCAGGCAAATTGTCCCGGAGCAGCACATGCATGCCCCTCATCAACTTGCTTTGCTTCAATTTCCAAGTGATTTGTAATGAACATTGCAACATGGATTGGATGGCCAGTCTAGATCAAAGACAGGATACAACTGACCTGGCTTTGCATCACTGACCATTGGAAGGAAGCAACATTGCATATATACACACAACATTAGGTAACCCAACTTCCTGCTCCTTCAAGGTCCCCTCGTATAGCACTCATGAATATGAATCATCGACAAATATAAGAACATACTCCTAACATTCTAATCATTCAAGTATCTAAGCTTAGTTTTTAAAGCTTTTCAGCCACAAATGTGATTAATTGTTTTACCACTCTGAACTTTATAAAGACATCATAATCATAAATAATAATCATCATAATCATGCGAGTGATGGGGTGGGGGTCAGTCTAGGTCAAATAGTGAACCTATGACCTCCGCATTGGAAGATGAAGGGTCCTAACCAGAAGTATCACAACACTTTACCTGAATAAGATTCCAAACTGAAATAGATGTACACATTACAGAGTCAGTTAATAATAATAATAATTATAATATATTACATTTATATAGCGCTTAATACAATGTTTCTAAGCACATTATTATTACCCTTGGTCATCAGGTACAGGTCAAACCCGCACAATTACATGTATCTTGCGCACAGTCTCAACTCCCTGGGGAGCATACTACCTCAGTTAACCCTTTGCCTACAGGAATATGTTGGGCTATGTACAAAGTCTGTAGAGATTTCCGAATCTTGAAGAGAACCCATTAATTGATGAAGAACATTGTAAGTTCTATGTTGCACTTAATGTGATTTTATAGCCTTTAATTGGAGTCGAGGTCCAAAATGGTCAAGTGTCTAGAATACAATGACGTGTAAAATCTTTGACCGAGTGATCTGGTACACTTGCTACCGTCTATTTATTAACAGCAATGACGTCGGCACAAGTTATTAACTTGTGAATGATATAGGTGTCTAATTAAAAGCTTGAATGATTGTATTACACAACAACTCATTAATTTCAAATAAGGTTTGTTATTAAACCCCAATAAACATGTATATAGTTGCTTGACCCTCAATAAACTGTATCTTATATACACTCAAAAACATCCATATGTACATGTGTGTATGTTTGTTTGTCTATAATCGGTATGTATGATGCTGTGTCTTGTGAGTGTGTGTGTCTGTGTGAGTATGTGTATGTGTGCATGTGTACATGTTTCTGTGTGAATGTGTGGCTATGTGAATGTGTGGCTGTGTGTAATTGTGAGCATGTTTGTTGGTGTAAAATATGTGTGTGTTTGTGTGTGTGTATATTAGTGTGTGTGCAATCACACACAGGCGAATGACCGGTCGATGCCTTTTGATTAAGTAATCTCCCGTCTAATAAAAGGTAGGCATTAATTAACAGGGACCCACATAGATCTAATAATCACTGCATTATTACTGGGTCGGACCAAAGCTAATCAATTTTTAATGAAAGATTTTTTTTTTTTCCTTTATAAGGGGGATTTAGCACATACATGTACAAGGATTCATATTATAAGCAGTGTATCTGATACCCTTTTCATATCTCTGTTCAAAATTTAAACCATTTGTGAAGTGTTATTAACCCAGGCCTGATTAACCTAATCAGGACTTGTCCAAAATATACTCTTTCTGGGGTCTAAAGTTAGAGAATGTGCGTTACCAAAATAATGAGTCTTTAATGGGTGAAAAGTCTGTTCACCTTTTTTCAAATTATGTGATGTTTTTCAACCTCACAGATGGGTTATAAATTGACATTTTAGACTGTTTTGTAATATTACCAACGTTCAATGTCACAATATAACAGTTCAATATCACATTGATTGATCAAAAGTGATCAAAAAGGCTTGAACCATTTCAGAAAAGGTCACATATTAGAAATGAAAAGGGGTGGGACAATTTCCACATAGTCATGTATATCAAAAAAAGTTTAATTAAAGTATCCAGGGGCCCCACTGCACAGATAAAGAACTCCCAGTTGGAATTATTAATCGATCGCAACCTAGATCAAACACAATATGGCAAACACAAACATCCGCTCCGATTCAATTACTGCCTATTACTTCACAAAGAAAAGGTGCGATTGATCGTGAGTAGGCAATCAAACACAACTCGCTGGTATCAATGCTGTATGGATGGCAATTAAAATTGAATAATACTGCCATACATACATGTATTCCAAACAGTTGATTAATGAATATGGACTTGGGTCATTAAAAATACATGAAACTGTGAACAAAGTTCAAAGCTAGATCTCCTGTCCTGTGGATTTAAGATATACTTGATTACAGGTTCTCTCAGAAATTTTTTGTGAGTTTGTTGCTTGGAATTTAATCCATTCCGTGAAAGTACATGTACATTCGTTAATAAAGGATCTCTGAATGTGAATGCCTCCCCTCCAAGATCTTGCATACTCATGAAATTTTGATTTCACACAATATTTTGTCCTTCTCGAAGGGTCCTATACTAGAATTTTTCTCCAGGACATCACCATGGAATAACACATGGTTCGGCCACGGCCGGTTCAAATCAGCGAACAATTGTGTATAACAACGGTAATTAATGCGTGTGCACCAACTAGGCTCAACGCATTGTCCATTGTCCATTGTCCGCTGCCCGATTTTTAGTTGATTGAGAATCTGGCTTTTATTTTAAATTTTGACACACATGGAACTATAACACTTTCATTTAATAATTCAACAATATGTCTTTAAATAATTTTTTACTTCTACGTTGTACAGTATGTGATCTTAAACCTCAGCCAGTACTCGAGTATACATATCTTTGAGCTCAGTCTCAGTGGCTTACACTGATTTTACTTTTGTTTATCCAATTAACACTTGCAAGAATCATATCTGTTGACAAGAATGTTATCTATATTATTTCTTCAGTTATACAACAATATTTAGTTAATCTTAATCTTCTGTACAGCATATTTTAGCAACTTAAGATACAAACCTCGGCCAGTACTAGGCTCAGTCTCAATGGCATACACTGATTCTACTTTTGATTATCCAATTAACGCTCACAAGAATCTGTGTTTTTGTCATCAGTGTCACACCAAGAATGAAAGTGATATAAATGTCATCCTAGCAGACTAGATCTCCACTCAATTCCTACTTCAAATAATGCATAAATGTTTGCGGAATTGATTGATCGATGCTCGGGCTCTGCCGCGGTTTTCACCAACAAGTCTATGAATAGGAGTTGATTGCGTTTTTATTTTTCTTTCGGGACATTTTGTCGGTCAAGAAGGAGAAGGGCGCTAAATCACTTTTTGGACTTGGGAAATAGTCATGTTTAAAGTTTTGGAACCTCGTAGAAACCAAATTTAGCTTTCTTTCATTATTTTAGTGAATATTCCCCAAATTATAACAAGATATTTTCTGAGAAATTGGCAGTGCATAGAGTAGGCTCTGACCTACAATGCGGTATGCATATTAAAGGGATAGTTGAGTTCTGGTAAGGAGAGTACAGTTTTGGTGAAACTGAATTTTAGTAACCAAAACCTGCACCATTACATTACAAACTAATATTTATAACTAGAAAGGAACACAAAATTACAAATGACGTAGTAAAATCATGTTATCATTCAAAAAGAGCCGTTAAAACGTAAGAGGGCGCTCTCTAAACACTCATCGGTTTCAACCATTTTTAATAAAATATTGTCCATGTGATGCTTTGTTGAAATAGTGATTAGATAGATAAATAACCAACAACTATTTAAATACCTATTTTGTAACTTTTTGAAAAGAGGAAGCATTTTTTTGAATTTTTAACAGCTGGTTCAAAATTCTCTAATAAACCTGGGGCCCCGGGTTTATTACAAATTGTTATATTTATGGATATTTCAGCCGTCTCTGAACCGATTTTGATCAAACAAAGATGATTTTATTATTTAATATTATGCTCTTTCAAATTTTACACTCAGTTTGTCATTACCTCACAAAAAAAATAAGTAGTCTAGCGCCCTCTCTACCAAAACTCAACTATCCCTTTAACTCAATTTAACCGAAAGTCAACCTAATGCTCTGTCTCGCTCCAACTTGACGATTTCTTGTTGTTTTCTACTCTACATCTTGTATGTTATCCTCACAATACCCGCTATCATCTGAGCAAATATAGAGGGAGGGTCAGTCGGGATGAAGGGGGTTCAATTTGATTTGGACGCCCAATAAAAAAAAGTAATCATTCTTTTCGCAGTTTCACTTCATATAATGTATATAAATTGCTACAGGTTGTCTTTGCGAGAGTGCAATAAACGTTCCCCTCGGTCTTGCAAGAGCTTAATCTGTTAGATGAAACGTGGGCAAGGTGGAGGGGAAGGTTAATAACCAAGGATTCTGGGCTCATGAACACTGCTTTTTAAAAGAGGTGTTCACACAGAGGGAAAATGATGTTTCTATTCCCTATTGTTTCTGATTTTACTGGTCCTATATCATCAGACAAGTGCCAGTGTCTTGCCAGAGCTTGTTCTTTTAGATGAAACGTGGGACAAGGTGGAGGGGAAGGTTAAGGACCAAGGATTCTGGGCTCATGAACACTGCTTAAGAGGTGTTCACACACAGAAAAGTTGATGCTTCAAATAGTGTGAACAACTACACTAGATTGTATATATTCTGTATGTTCCATACTACAGTGTAGTCCAGTAGTCATCTCTAGGGCCTAGAAATGTTCATAAGTCCAATGTTTTTCTTACTATTCATGTTCTAAATGGTTTATAGAGAATATTCAGCTTTGTTGCCACCTCGGCAACATTGAGCAATTTTTTTAATAAGCATTATAAAGATAATGAGCTAATTTGCATATTCCTGAAATAAGGTCAGAGGTCATTTGCTATCTAGGAATAGTGCAAACATAATGAAAACTATTATTTAAAGGTGTTTTGCGGTAAGGAATGCATTACCAGTGTCCATTTGCATTTGCCATATGGGAAACACCCTGAAATCCAAGATGGCTGCCCCTAATTTGCATATTTATGAATATTATTGTTTTTTGGTAGTTTAATCCGTTCATGAGCAAAAAGTACAGAATTTTATGTTTCAATCATGTTCTACATATGAATTAAAGATATTTCTGCTTTGTTGCCACCTTGGCAACAATCAGCAATGCATATAATTAGCATAATTAGGTTTTTTACCTAATTTGCATATATTCCCAGAAATCAAGTAAAATCGTATATATTGTGAACCCGAAAACTAAAAATTACGAGTAATACGTCTTTTCCAAGGTTTTGGGGGAAAACAAATCCATTTCTGATACTTAATTCGACATAAAACCATGGCAACCCACATAAATCCAAGATGGCCGCCTTTGGCTTTTGTAAGGAAGGATGTTATTTGTCTGTTTGATCGCATTTATTTCCTAAATGTATTTTTTTTTTACTGTTAATACCAAACTGAATTATGAGTCCAGTATTCTAGTTGCTTATTCCAATGATTAAAATTTTAAAAAAAGATCATCCTGAGCTTTTATAACCAAAAGAAGGAATACATGTATCCTAGCTTGACTAATTTTGGGATCGGCCATTTTGGATTTATATGGGTTGCCATGGAGATATGTCGAATTAAGTATCATAAATGGATTTGTTGCCCTCCAAAACCTTGGAAAAGTGGTATTACTCGTAATTTTAAGTTTTCGGGTTCACAATATATACGATTTTATTTGATTTCTGGGAATATGCAAATTAGGTGAAAAACATAATTATGCTAATTATATGCATTGTTGATTGTTGCCAAGGTGGCAACAAAGCTGAAATATCTTTGTTACATATGTAGAACATGATTGAAACATAAAATCCTGTACTTTTTGCTCATAAATGGATTAAACTACCAAAAACCAATAATATTCATAAATATGCAAATTAGGGGCAGCCATCTTGGATTTCATGGTGTTGCCCATATGAGAAATGCAAATGGGCAGTGGAAATGAATTCCTCACCCCAAAACACCTTTAAATAATGGGTTTCATTATGTTTGCACTATTCCTAGATAGCAAATGACCTCTGACCTTATTTCACAATTATGCAAATTAGCTCATTATCTTTATAATGCTTATAAAAAGAAATGCTCAATGTTGCCGAGGTGGCAACAAAGCTGAATTTTCTCTACAAACCATTTAGAACATGAATAGCAAAAAAAATACTGGACTTATGAATGTCTCCAGGTCTAATACAGGATATATAGAACCGTCTACTGGACTAGTGTATGGTCGAGCTTAAAACTTTCACGGGGGGTTTGCAATTGGACGTGGGCAAGGGAAAGGGGAGGGTGAATAACCAAAGATTCTGGGCTCATATGAACATAGTCTAGGTTCTATACTCTGTATACACCTTTCCCCTATATACGCGTATAAACCCGGTGCATCTGTACCCCCGGTGAACCTGTACGGAAACAGAGTATAGGCAAAGTTGGCAAGGCGAGGGAATTCGTGTGGATTTTCACGGCGGGCATTAGTCTTCAATATGAGTTGCATTATGGACTTTGTACTCTGTGAATAACAAAATAATGAACAAAGTGAGAATCCCATAGTAAAATGATAATGTGTTTCATTAGTGGGTGTATAAAAAGAGAAAACAACATTGATTACAAGTGTTTTACAATAAACTACTAAGTTTGAAGTGAAGATCTTCGGCTGACATTTGTAATTTGGTATGCAATACACAGACTACGATCTGAACCTTCAACACAGTCGGTGCGCTGTCTATCACTCGCGATGGGCGGAGCTCTTGCCAACTTTACCTATACTCTGTTTCCGTTCAGATTCACCGTAACAGATGCACCGGGTTACGCGATATATTGGGGAAAGGTGTAAAAACAGAGTATAGAACCTAGACTAATATGAACACTACTACAGATGCGTTCACACACAGAAAAGTTGATGCTTCAACTAGTGTGAACAACTACACTAGTTTGTATATTCTGTATGTTCCATACTATGGTCAAGCTTAAAACTTTCACAGGGGTTTGCAAGTGGACGTGGGCAAGGGAAAGGTGAATACATGTAAGCAAGGATTTTGGATTCATGATCACTGCTTTAGATGCGTTCACACACAAACAAGTTGATGTTTAATTTTAGTGGCCCCCAATCTGGGCCACTAAAATTGTCCTGGCCCGACATCAATTTTTACTGGTCCTACATGTAGATCATCAGACATGTTGATGTTTTTACTATTGTACACTATCGCACACTTTATTGTATGTCCCATACTATAGTCCAGTTTGAAACTTGGTGCCCAATCGGGGCCACTAAAATTGTCCCGGCCCAAAACTATTACTGGTCCTAGATCATCAGTGTTGATCCTTACATTCATGACTTTTTTTCACAAGCTACATCAGTGAATCCTCTACCCCCAAAAACAAATATTATAATATATGATATCAATGTCAAACGTAACACTACCTGTTATTTACATTTAAACTCTTTACAAAAATATGACAAAATGATAATTTGATATTTTATGTTAATTTAAAAATGAGGGGAAAAAATATCACCATCTAGTATTGAGTGTCAATACAAAGAAATTTAACACCATCATGAATGTCATATTAAAATGAAATCAATATTCCTATCAAAAAGGACATCTGCTGATTGCCTTGCCAAACACATCAATAAAATTTAGGAAAAAATGCACCCCCAAGTTCACACACACAATTCATATTGAAAAGGGTCCTTACTTTCATTTTTGTTAGAATAGCTGAAAATCTTCACCAATTGTTTCTCTCATTTAACTTACTTCATTTTACTATAAATCACTAATTTTTGTCTGTAAAAAAAATATTTTCATTTGATTTCATGAGTGTAGATGACGATACGCATTCACCAATTTTCACCCAAAAAAAATCTTCACCAATTGTTTCTCTCATTTAACTTACTTCATTTTGCAAATTTGTAAGGTATTTATAGGATGAAATAACTGAATGATATATAATTTCCTTTAATACAATGTATAATTTCTCCTTTTTTTAAATCTCAACTTTTGCAAACTGGGCCATTTTGTTCAGAATAATTTAACTCATCTACATTCAATTTATATAATTTATTCACTTACAACAAACAAAATTACACCCATGATATCTACGTTCCAAATCTAAATTATACCCGACTTGTCCTAATTTCACATCTACCCTTTTTCCACAATTCAGAAAGGTGACCCCTTTTTAATAATTCCTTGAAGATGGAAAAAATTATATAGAATATTCCGAACGTGACTCATGGCACGTACATACCAAGTAGAAAATGAGGGCAAGTTCCGTGAATTTGAAATCAGGTTTGAAAAAATATGAGGGGAAGAGAGAACTACTATGTTTGGTAATTTGGATGAAAGTCATGAAACAAACGACCGTTTCAGGATAGCTATACGATGAATTGTTTGTGTGTGGACATGGGGTAACAGACAAAGAGATAAAGAGAGACATGATGACACACGCGGTACCCCGGGGTACCGTTGTACCCCGGGGTACCGCATTGTGTAGCGCCATCTTGTGTCCACTCGAAGCACAACCGTATTGCGTTGTGTATGCAGTGCAGCGGGTGTTTGTATGCATGCTATACCCCGGTACAGCCCTAAAAAATAAATAAATAATTAAACAAAATGGCGGATATTCGTTTGGTACCCCAGGGTACCATTTATGTCATCACATACAGACAGACGTCTCATACTGACAGACATATAGGGAGAGAGACAGTCATACCGACAGACACACAAACACATGTATACGCACTTACAGAAAGACACTAATGCATGTAGATATATACTCCATGCATAACACGTGACTATAGATACTGTAGATCTTATGCTCAAGCAATATATACATGTATTCTTTTCTTCTTATTTGTAATTGCATGCAGACCTGTAGCAAATGTCAAGGTCTGTTTATTTAATATGAAACTCTTGTTATTAATTTTATCTCCTTGCCCTCTTCGGTAACATTTCCAAAGCAGACTTCAACAGATCGGAAATGGAATTAATATAATCTCTACAAATTATATCCTGAACAAACCCCTATGATGTTATCTACCTGAGATCTCAATCTAATATATATTTACATATATCGCAGTCAAACCATCTCTAACAACTACCTTGTTACAGGGTCTGTTTTTAATTTGATCTCCTTGTCTCTGTACTAAACCAAGCCTGACTAAACATTTTCAAAGCAGGCTTCAACAGATCGGAGACGGAATGAATATAAACTATAAGCAGGGCTCGACACTCGCACTGGCCCGCTGGCCCGGGGCCAGTGAAATTGTATTTAGGGCCAGCAAAAATGTATCAAAGTCATATTTTGGTGGCCCAATCTGGCAAGCAGATTTTGAACCAGACATCAACAAAATTAGAAAAATATTGTTTTCTCGCATGTCATGCTTCATCTATCATCACAGGTTTGATCAGGAAAGAAGGATATTTTGAATAGTAAAAAGTTTACTCATGAAATACAATCTTTTTTGGGGGCCACCAGAAACGGGGAAGAAATTATTTCACTGGCCCGACCGGGCCACTGGCATAAAAGGTAAGTGTGGAGCCCTGCTATAAAAGTTATATCCTGAACACATCCACCCATGCATATATGATGTTATCTACCTAAGATGTCAATCTACTAATACAGTCAAACAACTGCAATGTACCTTGTTACAATGTCTGTTTTTAATTGCATCTCCTTGCCCCCAAACTAAACATTTATAAAGCAGAACTAAATAAAATCGGAGACGGAATGAATAGAAACTATAAAAATCATATCCAGAACACATCCACCCATGCATAAAGCTTCCTAAGATGTCAATCTACTAATACGATGTTGCCCCCTAATTTTCCAAAAAGCCCCCTGAAATTAGTAGGTAGCCCCTAAAATGTCCATGTAGGTATTATGTGAACAACTTCTGGATATCCATCAGATTGGAAAAGTAGCCCCCTAAAATTAAAAATTAATTCCTGCATTGGTAAAAACCATCTCTAATAACTACCCGTTTTATACAAAGTCTGTTTATAAATATTAACCCGTTCCCTTTAAAGGGATCTAGTAACTGTGCAAAAAGTGATAAATGGTCAATGTTGGTCAATGTATATTGTTGTTATCTGATGTCCACTGGGTATTGAGTGAAAATTTCAAGTTAAATGGACGTTATATGGCCAAGTAATGAGCAAAAATGCAAAGTGATGTTCACTCACTCATTGCACTGACTTTGTACACGGTTTCGACGATCCATTGGATAATTTAACATGTGAACACTTCAATCGTAAATCTTTTTAACGAAAGGGAAATTTGAAAAACCGAAACCTGTCCCATGCTTTATACAAACACAACAAGGTATGAGAGAACCGCTAGTATCCCAATTGGATTTTGAAGATTTGGACAATGTTACTAAGTACCTTTAAGATTCTGAAATCCCCCTTAGTCTTAGACGTTGTACATAGACGACTCGGTTCCCATAGGCAAGGGGTTAATTTAATCCCCCTGCCCTCTTCCTAAAGATATCCAAAGCAGGCTACAATATATGTATATCGGAACAGAAACTATAACGATTATATCCTGAACACATCCGTATTCTATGATGTTATCTGCCGGAGATGTTAATCTACTATTTCCACGGTCAAACAAGCACTAACAACCACGTACAAAGGCCAAACTGTGCTTAATTGTGCTTATTAAGACTTGCTTTTTAGTATTAAAGTTTAGAAAGCCGTCCTTGTGATGATTCTTAAGATTAAGAATGAGTGTTAAATGCCCACATCAATTTAAATGGGCATGTGAATATAGATATATGTATTGAACTCGTTTTTATTCTCGCAGGTTCCACTTTTTCATTGCTGAAATGCACGCACCTTTGTTAATTTCAATATTGTTTTACTACTGCCCGAGATCTCAATCAACTATAACAGAGTCCTTGAACAAGCACTAACGACCACCTACCAAGGCTATACTGTGTTTAATTGTGCTTATAAAAACTGCTTTTTGATAAGTATAGATCCTAGAAAGCTATCCTCATGATGATTCTTTAGATTATGACTGAGTGTATATGCCCACATCAATATAAATGCACATGTGAAAAAATAGATATGAATTAACCTCGTTTTTATTCTGGCGGGTTCCAGTTTTTTATTGATGAAATGCACGCACCATTGTCAAAAATATACATGGATAAAATATTTTTTTAACACTACTCCAAGCCTGCTCATTTTGTATAAAGACCGCTTTGTCCGTCTCCATTGTGTGGTCATTACCTCTAGACAGGTGTTAATAGACTTTTGTAGGACCTGTAGTCAAAACCTGTCTAGATAAAGACCGCCCAAGGGATATAGCAGGTAAGGCTGAGTCATGTCGGTAATTGTCGGAACCGGGTCCCGATAAACTTTTACCGGTCGGGAACCGGTATCCCGATAAATTTTTACCCTCGAAACTCGACCGGTAAAATCACGCAATCGTGCACGCATCGGCAAAAATGCACTGTATGGGGCTTATATTGCTCTTTTTATATGCAAATAACATTATAAATACCGAGGCTTTTATGGATTTACATATCAATCTTTACGGGAAAATAGTTACAGACTATCCAGAATTAACTCAGTTTCGAATGAAAAGTACTTTTTTTCGAAGAAAATTGGACCTAGAAATCGATCGTTTGTTCACCATTGCCCATCGCAACACGGTTCACAGAAACTTAGCCCGCTAGTCGGGCGGGGGAAACATCACATGTACGATCGCTTGTGACAGTGAGCCACTGCATGCCCTTAAAAAGTGGCTATAAATTAGCCTTTTCGCAATCAACACCATTTTGATATTCTACTTACATGATTTCGAATGGCGTTTGACAGCCGAACAGAAAAAAAAGAGCCCCGAAACAATGAAAACAACTACTCAAAACATCGATAAAAAACGACTACATCACTCCAATTCGCTCGTATACCCTGTGTGCAAGTTACGGGGTCTCTTTTCTTGCGCAAGATCCATCCGCCGGGGACTTCCCCAATTCCTGGCGGATGGATCTTGCCGATAGAGGGCGGACTGGAACATAGTCCCGTAACTTGCACACAGGGTATACGAGCGAATGGGAGCGATGTAGTCGTTTTTTATCGATGTTTTGAGTAGTTGTTTTCATTGTTTTGGGGCTCATTTTTGTTTCTGTTCGGCTGTCAAACGCCATGAAATCATGTAAGTAGAATATCAAAACATTTTTAAATGGTGCAAATGACCAAAAAACGTATTTTGAGCCACTTTTTGAATGCACTGGCTCATCAGCTGGATCATACAAAGATCCATCAGACAACTCCCCTGGAGTATCGGACTAACATTGTGTGCACATCCGCCGACAATATCGTTCAAATGACTAGCAATTTTGCGCTTCCTGTTCAATTTCTGACTGTCAAATGAAGTAATGAACCAAGAATTTCTCGAAAATAACCACTCTTTAAAGTAAATGATATCAATTGCCCCGTTTTTATTTGAATTCCGCTACATTATTGTGATAATCTTAATTTCTTTTTTAACATTTTATTTTTTAAATTTTTTTTTCGGGGCACTGTTTCCCGATATACCGAACCGGGTCCCGATTGAAACGGTCGGTAACCGGTGTGATCGACCGAACCGACTCAGCCTTAATAGCAGGGCTCCACACTTACCCCTTTTATCATTGGCCCGGTCGGGCCAGTGAAATCATTTCTTCCCCATTTCTGGTGGCCCGAAAGAAAAATTGACTGGCCCGAAAAATGTTATTTCATGAGTAGACTTTTAACTCTTCAAAATATCACTCTTTCCTGATCAAACCTGTGATTATAGATGAAGCATAACATGGAAGAAAAAAAGATTTTTCTTATTTTGTCAATGTCGGGTTGAAAATCTGCTTGCCCAATCGGGCCACCAGAATATGACTTTTATACTTTTTTGCTAGCCCGAAGTGCAATTCACTGGCCCCGGACCAGCGGGCTAGTGCTAGTGGATATAGAAAATTTGGTTGTTTGTAAGCAGGTTGTCTCTATTAGAGCTGAGTCAAACCGGATATTTTGCATTTCGAATATGAGTCGTGTAAAAACGGTCGGATATCGAATATTCGAAAAAAAAAAAAAAAAAAAAAAAAAAAAAAAAAAATCAAATTTTTTTTTTTTTTTTTTTTTTTTTTTTTTTTCATAATTTTTTTAAATAGATATTCTGTCCGTTTTTTCAATTAGAATCGGCAGTATAGTGTGATGTTAGTGTACAAACTGCTGTCAAGATGAAATACTTTGATATCTCATCATAGATTCTTCTAAATTTGGCACTCACTATACCACTTGTATATTAATCCTCTTACCTTTGGTTTATTATTTGTTTTGTTTATTTGTGAACATTTGTGAATGTGTAAAATACCTTAACTTTTAACTTTAGCAATAGCAATTTTTTTTTTTTTTTTTTGGATATTCGTATCCGAAAATTTGTATTCGGTATCCGACCTTCACGGTCGGATATCGAATAGCCATTCGATTTGACTCAGCTCTAGTCTCTATAGACAGGTTCATTTACATACAATGTAAACTGCCTTCTTTGGAGTCCAGATTAGTGGTCTCTATAGACATGTGGTCTAGAGCAGATTTGACTGTATTTAACTTCACTCTGAATCTCCCAAATTGTTTTTTTTTTTTTTTTTAATGTAACAAAAATATTATTCATTTTTGATATTGCGATACAATTGCTAATAATAGTTTTTTTTTTATTTTTAAATAGTGGCAAATACATTGTACAATGTTTAGTGTGGGGAGCATTGACACAACATTTTGCCATAGAAGTGAGTTAAATTGCAACTAAACAAGGGTACGTGCAGTTCATCAATATAAAGTTGGTACCCACCAGCATAAATATGAGGTCACATCGTAATGACGTGCACATTTAGATTTTAAGAGGGCAGTGCACCATGCACAGCACTCAATTGTCATTAAAGGGATCTAGTAACTTTGTTGGCAAGTGCAAAATGTGATGAGTGATTAATAAAATGTGTATTGGAGTGATCTGATATGTCCACAAAGTAATGTGTGAAAATTTCACGTTAATTGGATGTTTTTGGGCTGAGGATATGAGCAAAATGCAAAGTGATATTCACTAACTCATTGTATTAATACTTTGTACACGGCATGAAATTATGCCATAGACAATTTCATATCTGAACACTTCAATCGTAAATATCTTTTGAACGAAATGGAAATTTGAAAATATGAATATGATAAGGTATGAGAGAACCACTAGAGTTCCAAGTAAGTTTTGAGGATTTGGACAATGAAGTCCCTTTAAAAGCATAATGCATAAATAGCATAGCTTCAAAATAAACTATTTTTCCTCCTTATAATCTACACCATAATCGCACATTAAAACTTTTCACACTTTGATGCCCTGAACAAAGAATTTGGTGGCTCCAAAAAGCAAAACAATAATAAAAGCTTGCGAATCTTACAAGTGTCTTACGATCACTACAAATGCCTTGCCATCAATATGAATGGCTTACGATTGCTTGTAAATGATGAGAAAACAATGAGAATATTGCTTGCCTAGCAAATTTTAGGAGCATGTTCCTGATATTTGCAATACCATGAAAGACCGCGATTGCTTACAAACACCTGTACAAATGTCTGGCGATCACTCGTGGGGAATTGCACTTGTAATTCGCCCATTCGCCACCATATTCGCCACTGTGTGTGAGCAGCATTACAGGTACTTTAGTTTTATTCTTCTAGTCCTCATGCAATAAACCCAAACAACTCAATATGAATATCATGGGCTAACAAATTTTCAACAAAAAAATCAATTTGGGAATCAATTAATAAACGTATGGATGAAAAACATACGATGTGCAGGCGATATATATAATATGCAATAAATAATTACATTTAATAAATTATAATATTTATACAACTCGATATGAATATCATGGACTGACAAATTTTCTTTTAAAAAAACAATTTGAGAATCAATTAATAATCGTGTGCATGAATAAACAATGGTAATTGTAGCAGAATAAACGAATAAACATATGGTGGCGCGATCGATGGTAATTATACAGATGACATCCAGGCGGCTGGGAAATGCCTGATGGCCTTTTAATTTGATCATCACGATCAATAGTGAACTGACATTTACATACATACATACATGTAGTTAATGTCACTCACTAATAATCCAAAAATAATGACCTAGCATGCGATTATGAAAGTATGTAAAGGAGATGAGATATAGTCAAACATTTCTATTGCCGACCTGCCAATAGTGTATCTATAGCCTTTATAGGAAACTCTTGATGGTCTTTTAATTATCTGGATCATTAGGATCAATAGTGAAGTGACATTTACATACGTAGTAAATGTCACTCACTAATAATCCAAAAATAATGATCTAGCATGCGATTACGAAAGTATTTAAAGGAGATGAGATATAGTCAAACATTTCTATTGCTGACCTGCTGACCATTTCTATTTCTATTGCTAGTGGTTTATAGCCTATAGTAAATGCCTGATGGTCTTTTAGTTTGATCATCAGGATCAATAGTGAACTAACATACATGAACTCACTAATAATCCCAAAATAATGACCTAGCATGCGATTACGAAAGTATTTAAAGGAGATGAGATATAGTCAAACATTTCTATTGCTGACCTGCTGACCATTTCTATTTCTATTGCTAGTGGTTTATAGCCTATAGTAAATGCCTGATGGTCTTTTAATTTGATCATCAGGATCAATAGTGAACTGACATTTACATACGTAGTAAATGTCACTCACTAATAATCCAAAAATAATGACCTAGCATGCGATTATGAAAGTATAAAGGAGATGTTGCCGACCTGCCTATAGTGGGCAGCGAAAGTGATCTAATGTGACAGAGAAAACATTGTTATGGAACCTGTCTACATACAGGCCACTTCTTGTTTCACTTGGGTGAACACTATAAATGTATACCAAGGTTTGACTGCATGTACATAGTGTAAGATGTTTCTAGTTAATGAACTGTACATAAATATAACTTAGTCAAATACAGGTCATTGATTGGCTAAAGTAAACAAAGTCACATAATTTCAACTTAATTCAGTATGTTCCCCCGAAGAGTGGAATGCCTCTCCTCTCAGAGCTGCGATATATCAATACAGAGAATTTGTCTTGCAGTTGTTACAGAAATAATAGTTGCCCGATCGGGCAAGCAAACTAGATCATTTATTAAATTTGTACTCAAGTGCCCAATCTCAATTTTTACTTGCCCTGGGCAATGGGGCAAGTGCTAGTGTCGAGCCCTGCATACTACTACTTACCGTAACTATCCCTAAATTAGTACAGTAAGGCGTTCACAAGTTGTTTGTCCAACGATCAATGAGAGTTTTCAAGAATAAATTAAGTGTCCATACGTGCACATTCAATGACAATATGAAGAAATGGTCCATGAGACATTCAATGTCAGCTTGGTTAAAATGTCCAGGTATGATCTATATTAATTGAGAGTTGAATCAAAATACCCACATATATATATGTAAACAGTCATGCAGGCCAATACATGTACATGTACGTGTATCATTGTATGTAAATTCTGCTGGTACAGTGTACAGCCAGGTATACAGCATATGAGACCAGCGTCTTTCATTTAAAGGGTACCACCACACAAAAATAATATTCTTATTTAATAAAGAAAGGTAACATCTTTAGTATTCCATTCCATCAACAAGTTCACAAAAATATGTTTCCAGAAAAAAATATATAATTGGAAAAAACATCACCATTCTAAAGCATGCGTTCTAGATTGCGAAGACTAATGTGTGCAGAGCGAACGAATCGCCCGGGAATCTATTGTCTACAAACGTACGCGTGAATAGCATTGGCACACTCGCAAATGGTTGGCCCGTATGGAACCAGGAAATAGTAGTGGTTCCTTAAGTGGTGGAAAATAATTGCTTTGTTTATGAATTACACAACCCTTTGCAAAATGTTGGGTATCTATTTGATATCACAAAATGGTACCAAAACATATAATAATGTGTTGTTCTTGTGGTCCCCTTTAATCGTTCAATTTTCACCAAGTACTGTACATATTGTGTACATCTACACATACATTGCACTGTAAACTGCCATGTGATACTATGGTAAGTAACATAGCCCTGCAATATAATACTACATGAACATTTTATGTTAACTGCCGTGTCAACTGTCATGCTATGGTAAGTAACATAGCGCTGCAATATAATACATAAAATCGAAACATAAAACAGTACCCACTATTATGACATCATCATTACTAATATTAAATTAAATAAAACAATGTGGTTAGTATTTAATGTAATGAACAGTGGGGAAAAAAAAGTACAATACACTCCTGAATGTGTGTACATAGGAGAGATAATAGCCTCATGCTCAATTAAGCCGTTACCATGCAACGGTGCAATATGCACTGGATCCAACAATGCGATGCATTAATCATTAATGCAATATGCACTATCCAACAATGCGATGTATTAATTAATGCAATATGTGCCGATCGAAGACCTACATAATAGTACTCATATTATCGGAGCAGACAATATGCTGCCATCCAATCCGTCGTACGACCCGGGCTGGGATGAGATGGGGGGGGGGGGGGGGGGGGGGGGGGGTGGATGGGGGAAACACCAAATCATGCATGTAAAGTAAACCTGTAGTCTGCACACCACAAGCACACATGTACACTCACGCCTCCCGTATTCACTATCCGTATCATCCAATCCAGCTGCCAGGCTAAGCATATAGATCTTCACTCGGAAAGCAACGGTTAATGCATCCCATCTAGAAAACTCGTTCAATCCTCGATCAAATATACCATCCAAAAGATGAAAAACAAACGTAAATGAATGTATGCAACAATTATTTTTAACACGACAACGACACTGACGACGACGACTCACCCGATTTTTCATTCGGCAGGGCACTTATATTTAATGCGCTCGTCGCGGCCCCGTGATAACTCCGAAAATGTTTTTCCGCCGAATGCCGAGATGTGGATTACCGTCATCATCACACGACAGGCTAGGGAGTAAAGCGGACGAGGCTCCACAGAGTGCATGCATCAATATCTTTCTCACTTCCTCCCTCTCTCACACTCACTCTCCTCCTCTGTGCCCCTCTCTCTATAAACAAGGTTTACTGTATATTAGGTCACTAGCTATCACTCTCTCTCTCCTGCTCTGTCCCTGTCTCTATAAACTAGGTTTATAGTTCATTAGCTATCTCTGTCACTCTCCTCCTCTTTGCCCCTCTCTCTATAAACAAGGTTCACTGTATATTAGTTCACTAGCCATCACTCTCACTCTCTCCTGCTCTATGCCCCTCTCTCTATAAACAAGGTTTACTGTACAGTTCAATAGCTATCACTCTCTCTCTCTCCTGCTCTGTGTCCCTCTCTCTATAAACAATGTATACTGTATTATCTTTGTACAATTCATATCTAAATTGCTCTCCCTCTCTCCTTATCTACTCTTTTATCTATATTTGCCAGTTCACTCTTGCACTATCTTCTTCCGTGTACCTCTCTCTATAAACAAGGTTTACTGTATATTAGTGAACAACAGAGCTCTCTATCTTTCTCCCTGTCTTATCTCAGCCTATTCACTCTCACTTCCTTTATGGCATTACAGGCTATAGTATACAAAAATTAGACTTCACAGAGCACTCTATCTATCTATCTATCTCTTTATTTGTACTGTTTATTTTTCTTTCTCAGTCTCTCTCATTCTCTAATATCTTCCTTTACCTGTCAATTCACTTTCGCTATCTCTTCCCACAGCACAGATCTACAAAGTACAAGCAGCAAGCAAGAGCTGTAACGTGCAAAGAAATATCAAAAACCTTCACCTTCTTTGCTTTGATTACATTTTATCTGCATTTTATACCCTCTCTCCCTCTTTTTCTATCCGTATCTCCCCCTCTCATCCTCTACCTGTCAATTCTCTTTGGCTTTCTCTCCCCCCAGCACAGATCTACGAGACCTGTATGCATAGAATTCTAAACGCGGTCAGCGGCAGACGTCCACACAAAACCAGGTGCATGGATTATGTGCGTGTACCATTACAGCCCACCTACATGCACTGTACTTACATGTACGTGTACGCTACAGTGTGTGTTCGAGTGTGTGTGTGTGTACGCTCCACAATCCCAGCACACACAGTATAATTAAAATGGAGCGAGTTGAATCCACATGTATGCGCGGCAGCGTTGGCAGGGCTTTGGAGCGCAGGCTTGTGTAGAAATGATGGATGTCGCATTAATTAACCTCCCTGATTACGCGGCGCACATGCAAACGTGTGACATTTATCTCAATGGCCAATTCATTGCCCGGCGCAAAAGGGGTTAATCTATCTAGGGCATACACAAAGCAGGTTTGTGTACACGTGTATACTTGCATCTGATGTCACAACTCTGTACGCAGATATTAGATAATGCTGTGTGTGTGTGAAATGGGTGGGTGGTAGATGGTAGGCAAATGCACATGTAGGGAGTGATCTAGGCTTTGAAATCAGACCCAATACTTTATGCAATTGTTATATCAAATATAAAATTAATGTTACTCAATTTGCATTCGTCACTTGATAAGATTCATGTTGAAAAACATGTGGGCCGAAAGTAAGTAATAATAAAATAGGTAATTATTAACTTGGGTTATTTGGGTTCTACATTGTATATAATGGGTTTTAAATAAATTCCACCTAGATGGTACATTCTAAATATTTCAATTATTATTAATTGTTTATGAATTGTAAATTTGGTTTCTTAAATTGTTTTTTGCTTAACTTATATACTGCATTGTGCTCAAAATACCTTTCTTTACCTCTCTAGTATTATACAATCTACGCACACTGATACTTCACTGTACTGTTCCGCATTATAAAAATGGATCGTTATTTATCATTTTATGCTGAACTTATGATTTGATTTAACGTCCTCTAAGGTGATTATTTTGTGTTAGTTTGCATGAACCAAGCGTACAGTAATTGCACGCTGTGCAAATCTCCTATTTTTAAATCCTTACTGTAGAATACGTCGACATCTTCCTTAGATAACACTTCCAGTTACATGTAGATGTATTGTATTTTATGTAACCTCCTCATAAGGGCTAAGCTACGGGGTGCCCCCTTCCCCCTCCCCCCTCCCCCCTACAAGTGCCCCCTCAAAAAATCATGCTTCAGACCAACCCGAAAAATACTTTTTTTTATTTCACGAGGGCTATTTTTTACATTTAGAAAGAAAAATCGCCCCTGTGAAAATGTCCACATAGGCTATTTTGGGGCTCACAGCTTTTTTCTCTTGTATTTATTTGCTATCTTTCTTGTAATATCTATTTTTCTCAGAAATTGCAGCAAATGATTATAAAGATCCCCTCCTATACTGAAGACAAGCATTCTCAGTCAAATGAAAAGTAAAGTTTGCTTGTGTGGGACTAACTAATAAAAAGCGCTTAGAGATGATTATCAATCATAATAGCGCTATATAAATAGAGTATAATTTATTATTATTATTAAGGGCAATTTCATTTTTTTTGCCCCTGTGTTTTGGCTCACGGGGGCGATTTCAAGGGTTTGGGGGGGGGGGGGGGGGGCAAATCACCCTTTGCGTTTGCCCTCATGTATTTTTGTCACTGCTTCAGACAAAGTTGGTCTGAACATTGATGTCTTTGTAAAGGTAAATATCATTGATTTCCGGCAGTTAAATGTCAAGTCAAGTCAATCCTGTGCAAACCTCACAAAATTGAAAGGTCACCCAGTTTGTGTTGCCCTACACTAGATGACAGTGAAAAAAAATACATGGGAGTTCGGGGCGAAGTTGCCCCCGAAATGCCCCAAAGAGCGCCTGAAAATCATAAAAGAGCCCTCGTAAATTTGCATATATAGAGTTCAATACAAAAAATTTAATTTAAGAGTGCTATTTTTATGCAGGCAAGCTTGAAAAAGTAGCCCCTGAAAAATAAATATTAATATTTTCCCTGCTAGATGAAACATACTTGTCTTCATTATACTAACTAGACTATCTAGTTTTCCATCGTGAATGCCAACAAAAATGCATGAACATTATTAATTGTTATGCAAATACTCATTAATGCGTAGTTAATCATTCTGCCTACGATGCCAGTGTAAAGATAATTAATTGGGATTTAATGAATACACGGCCATTACGTAATGATGCAAAAAGAGCAAGCAAGTATTACCTATATGCAAGAACCCAATGCAAGTTTAATTTCTTAGTACTCTGCAACACTGTCGGAGGACATATTGCAAAATTGGTTGTTTTGGAAGTTATATATATTTGTATTCTGCATGTATGAATGTCAAATGGTCAAGTAATCAATACAAACTTTATGCAGAAAACTATCTTGAAATTGAAATATGTATGATTTTGTATCAAAGACTTAAAACATCGCTTCACTCACCTGAACCATCAAGTGTTATATACAATTTTTGTGCATGCATACGTATGTCTCTTAAAGTTAAGTTAAAGTCCTTCCCGTGCCAATTTAGCCACGTAAGGCGGCGCCTATCTCCGATTCATTAGCCGCATTTAGCCCTAGGCCACACGTCTACTAAATGTAGCGAAAGCTACAGAAGGGGGCCAGTCCTCTGGTAACTTGTGTGATTAACTTTCCCTTCTCCATTATATCAATGCCGAGCGCCTGGCTAGAAGGCAGAAGGTACCATTTTTAAAGTCTATGGTATGACCCGGTCGGTGTGAACCAGGGACCTCCCATACATGAGGTGGACACTCTAACCGCTAAGCCACCATGATCGGTATGTCTCTTAGTCAATGCTAATTAATGAAATATTCACAGACTATACTGCAAATGTTTTCTGAACACAATTATAAAGTTAACCAAATTCTCAATGTCTTTTTAAAAGTTTTTGGCAAATTGTCAAATTCATGACCAAACTGATGAACAGTAAGTCTAATGAATATGTTAAAACATTAAAGGCATTATGCCTCAGACCAAATTCATTGTTCATTGTTAAGTTTTTCAATTGGCTTTTGACATTCCCAATGAATGCAAATTTCACTTTATGGCTCCACGAGAGTGCCCTCAACATCTTAAGGACCCATTTAAACTTCTGACCTACAGCTCCAACATGGACAACACTCTCAGGAAGTTGTGGGGGTAGAAAGCATATTTCAGAATATAATAACAACAATAACAATAGTAGTAGTAGTAGTAGTCCATATTCATAAAGTGTTGTATTAAGTACTAAGTAACCACACGTTCTTCCTATTTCTGCCGTTTTCACTTTCGCTCATATCCTAGCCATTGCCATGAAATTTTCTAACTATTTTGCAAACATCACTGGACACTGGTGCATAATTCACTGAACAAGCTCATGTTTCCACACATAACAATCAAGTTGTTAGGTACCTTTAAGTGTGGAAGCACTCGGGGCGGTATCACTCTGGTCTTAAGATTTAGCTAAGCAGTTAGAGCAAATGAAGCACTCAAGCAATTCAAGGAATACAATGTGTCCTGCAATTAATTTCCCATTTACTACACAGGGTTGAGAGCAGCCAATGTGGATCAAGTGTATTGCTGAAGGGCGCATGGGCAAAGTTGGGTATCAAAACCACGACCATGGTATTAATTAACCTGTTCTCTTCGAGATTCTGAAATCCCCATAGACTTTGTACACAGCCCACCCGGTTCCCGTAGTCAAGGGGTTAAAAGATGTTCTCTGAACCAATATACCATTACGGTTACCCTTTACCCCAGATAATTCTTAGTACATGTACATGTATGCACTGAACGATGACGATGACGATAATGATAACAGCAGTAATAATACTTGCTAATTTTAACAACAAATAATTCTATATCTGTCTACTGAATACTAGTAGTCTCCATGAAATAAATGCAACTCATATGAGTACCAGTAGTATTTTTTATTTCTACCTACATGTACACTAATATTAAGTATCCTATAATATTTCTAAATAGGGCTTCATGTAACTGACCAATGTAATTTATGCCATTCTGATATAAATATCAAAAGACATTTATAATCGAGAAATTTTAGATGAAATCCAATTGTCTTAGCCTAAGTGATCACCCCCTTTAAAAGTCAACAACAGACGATTTTCAAGTCACCCATGTCAGATTCAGAATACACAAAGACAAACGCTAAATGTCACGGCCCAGATAAAATGAAAAGAATGCATAAAAGCATAAAAGCATCAAAGTGGGGCAAAAATGAAGATGGTCGGTAGGGTAAAGACAATTATACTGAAAATTATGAGAATTTGAGAAGATTTTGCAATTTTCTAAGCCTGAACGATCACCCCCTTTAAAAGTCAACAACAGAAGATTTCTAGACACCCATGTTAGATACGGAATACACAAAGACAAACGTCTTTGTGTCACGGCCCAGATAAAATGAAATGAATGCATAAAAGCATAAAAGTGGGAAGGCAAAAATGAAGATGGTTGGTAGAGTAAAGACAATTATAATGAAAATTATGAGAATTTGAGAAGATTTTTGCAATTTTTGCAATTTTCTTAGCCTGAGCGATCACCCCCTTTAAAAGTCAACAACAGACGATTTTCAAGTCACCCATGTCAGATGCGGAATACACAAAGACAAACGCTAAATGTCACGGCCCAGAAAAAATTAAATGAATGCCTAAAAGCATGAAAGTGGGAGTTTAGGCAAAATGAAGATGGTTGGGAGAGAAAGGAGGGTATAAGTCGTCGGGCAAAAGTGAGAAGGGCGTAAAGTCGACTTCTGGTTAAATACGCGTAGGCGAGTGCCTCCTCTTGATGTGATCAATGCAAAATTTCCAGACAACATTTATCTCTAATTTGGGGAATATACTTCAAATATAGATAGAGCTACATTATAGTTGGTACATGGCTTTCAAACTTTGATTTTCTCAAAAGAACAAAAAGTGACTAAGCGCCCTTCTCTTTCTCGACCGACATAGTTACATAGCCATGGGTGCATACATGCATTTGGGGGCTAGGGGGCAAAACGTTTCCCATGGTTACTCACGCGGCAATGTCATGGTCCAGATATCAAATTAAATGAATCATGTGTAAAACCTGAACGGTAGGAGAGGGAAATGTTAAAGGGAGAGAGTGAAGAATCGGCCAGGGGCGACCTAGATTGGAGGGTGGGGGTGGGGGGAGGGGGGGCAAAAGGTTTTCAGGTTTCAGTTTCAGGTACAGGCCCTTTACCCCTGTGTTATTTTTTTTTTTTTGCTGCACAGTACCCCCCCCCCCCCTTTCTAGTGTAATTAAACCACTAGAGGGTGTAATAAATGGAATGGACGGATTGCCCATTGGTGGTAGGGTGGATGCTTCTCAAATTCTAATTTTGTCTGGCGATTTCTCATTGACCACATCAGGGTTGATCAATTTGATTTTGTTGTCACTTTACTTTGCACTTTCATACTTGGTCACTCAACACATTTGCCAGGCAAGTGGGTCCAAAAAATATAAACTAAACTAAAACAAAAACAAAACAAAAACAAACAAAAAACATTTCAGAATCAACATTGATTTTACTAATTCATTCCATGTTTTATTGAAGAAAATGAATTAAAATAGCCAACTGTTTCCACAAAATCATCCCTCTGTCTTGTTGATGTGTGCACACAACTACTAACACTTGTGTTCCTTGAATTTCGCACAAGTTCTCTTAAAGTTATAATAATGAATATTTATGCAAAGAACTAAAATAGCATTCTTGTTCCTAGAAATAATCCCTGAGGTCTTGTGAGTACACCTTCTAATACTTGTGGACCTTGAATTTCGCACAGATTCTCTAAAATATATTCCTGAGGATTTATACAAAGAATTCAAAAATTCTTTTTCCTAGAAATAATTCCTAAGGTATTGTTAATGTGTGAGTACACCTTCTAATACTTGTGGATTTTGAATTTCGCACACGTTTTCTAAACTATAATCCTGAATATTTAGAAATACAAAGTTTTAAACTAGAATAATTATCCTCAAAATCATCACACTGTTTTGTGGACCTTGAATTTTGCACACATTCTCTAAAATATAGTCCTGAAGATTTATACAAGGAATTATAATAGCATAATTTTCCAAGAAATAATCTCACTGTCCTGTTGATGTTTCATCAAAAAATGTATAGTTTGTAGACTTTGAATTTTCGCACGTGCATTCTCTAAATATAGTCCTGAAGATTTATACAAGGAATTATAATAGCATCCCTTTTCCAAGAAATCCTCTCCACGGTCTTGTTGATGTGTGAGTACACCTAATGCGCTTCTGGACCTTGAATGTCGCACATGGGATAGAAGCTAATTGCAAAAAGACGGCGAATGATGATTGGGGTAGATGAAAATGGGAAGACAATTAGACTGGGGTGGATGAGCATTTCAAAACACTTTTCCTAGTCAATTTTGTCAGTTGAAAAAGAAGAAAATCTTTTCAATACCTTGGGGATAGACCAAATGTAAAAATAAACAAATGATTTTAGTTTTAGATTTTAGTATTCTCCAAACACTAAATTTAGCTAATATAACTACTATCTAAGGCTGTCGATTTCGGGTATATTTACTACCCGGGACTCGCGATAATTTTTCGGGCGAGTCCCGGGTACCCGAAATTTATAAATTTGTTGATTTCGCTATAGGCATGTCACGCCGCTGGGAAACATGTTCATTCAAGTGACAAAAATGCAGCGCATTTATGACAATAAATCATCTTATAAAATACAGCAAATTCGTAAATCAATTTTTTGCTTTTTTTCGGGATATCGAGTATCGATTTTTGCGCCCGGGACTCAACATTTTTCGGCGGGACCCGGGTACCCGGGACTCGTCAACAGCCTTACTACTATCACATGGTTATTTTATTGTGTGTACACAGCACTGGCGCACACTCACAATGGATAAGTGAAAGAAGCAAACTTCATAATCACACTTATTTCATCGTGTAAACACACCTACCAACTCACAAGCTATACATGTAGGTGTTTTCACAATTCATACACTTTATGATCACACTGTTATTTCATAATGTGAACACATTCTGGCCTACAGGGGATATGTGTTAGTGGCCAGCTTTATGATCACACTATTATTTCATCATGTGAACAGCTACCAGCTCACAGGGGATAGGTGTAAAAGACCAGATGTAGTTCACACTATCATTTCATCATATAAGCACACCTACCAGCTCCCATGAGATAGGTGTAACAAGCCAGCTTTATGATCACACTTTTATTTTATCATGTGAACACACCTACAAGGTATATATGTATTTTAACACGCTGTTATTTCATTGTGTGAACAGTCAACACACCTACCTGATCACAGAGGATAATTTGTATTTCACACACTTTATGATGAGACTGTTATTTTATCTTGTTAACACACCTACAAGCTCAATTACATCATGTGAACACACCTTCCAGCTCACAGGGGATAGACCTACATGTATGTGTTAGAGGCCAGCTTTATAATCACACTGTTATTTCATCATATGAACAAACCTACCATCTAACATGGGATAGGTGCAAGATAATCACACTGTTATTTCATCGTGCAAACACACCTTCCAGCTCACAAGGTACAGGTGTTTTTCTCACATATCATACTGCTATTTCATTGTGTGAACATACCCACCGGCTCACAGGGGATAGGTGTAAGAGGCCAGCAAATGATGATTCGAGGTGGATGAAAAAGGGAAGCCCATTTGATGGGGGGAGGATTGAAATTGGCAGGCGATTGTTGTTGGCCGGCTCGATCGATGGACTGGACGAGCGTGTGAAAATAGGAAATTAGGCCTGCGGAAGGAATACAGGACGATCAATAGTCTGAGAGAGGATCTTGGGTATGATATACGGGGTCCTGAATAGGGGAAAAGCGTTTACATATAAATATGAAGAGATGCCAACCTCTGCAGACAAAACCAAAACATGTACTGATGCAGTGGACAAAATACATGTATGTATGGGCTCAGGGCGATTTAGCCCTCGAATTGCCAGAGAAACTCCCCCAAAATCACGAGAAGATCATTGGAAAAGGTAAATTGGGGATGACACTCGAATTAACAGGGGGATTAAACTATTGCCAGTTAATGGGGGAATTTTGCTTGATATGGGAGTGATCGATAACTGAATGAAGGCAGGTTTGTGGCTCAAATGATGTGGAGGGTGCAGAGGATTACTACTGTATGTCCATGTACATGATGTGGACAATGGAGATGCAAGTGAAATGGGAACAGGGAACAGCCACCTGAGGATAGACTCAAACCTGATCTAGTGACCACCTGAACTAGAAGACCACTTATCTATATTCCCTGGAATCATGGAGACATTTTCTTTCTTCTTTTTTTTTTGGGGGGGGGGGGGCTAATTTTCAAGCTGGCTTGCATGAAAACAGCACTCATAAAATGTTTGGCATTGAACTCTATGCAAAGTTTAAACTGGGGCTCATTTATGATTTTCTGGGGCTCTTTCATGATTTTCTGGGGCTCTTTGGGGCATTTGGGGGGGCTTTATTGCCCAGAGCCCCCGTGTATTTATTTCACTGCCTAGAAACCACTTTGCATGTATACGAACCTGTCTATGAAGACCACCATTTCTGTCTTTATATGGTTGGCTGCATTAAGTACTTTGTTGGAACCCTATCTTGCTTCTGGGGTTGATGTGGGAAAAACAATGTTATCAATTTTGAAGGCAGAATTTTGCACAATCTAAAAAGGGCTTAGAACTCCCCTTGTTCCTCTGAGGCTCTGTATCATGTACTCTACGTTGATTTGGACAGTTGATATACTAGTGCCAATTGTCACGATCTTTTTGCATTTTGAGGGCTCATTTCACCGAGTCCTATTGCATTTGGGGTGACTGTGACCAGATGCCATAGACATAATAATTACCGTAAAACTCCGTGTATAAGACGCACTCGTGTATAAAACGCACCCCCAACTTTCTATTTTAAAAAAAAAAAAAAAAAAAAAAACTTTTTTTTTTTCTTTTTTTTTAGAATTTTTTTTTTCATGAATATTCATATAATCATGAGGTAGCAATGCTCATTAAATATGCAAAATACTAAATTCATTAATAACTTTTTTGTTGAGAAAAATGTATAACCACTGTTTAGAAAATTGAATATTAAATGAGTGCTGCTACTCATGAATATCTGAATATTCAATTAGTAGCAGTGTTACTGCTTAAAAACTTGCATTTTGTTTTGCTAACCACTATAATTTATGTAGGAAAAAGGTATATTTTGATAAATGTTCCCCCTTATATCAAGCTCTTGTCATGCCCTAGACCAGTTTAATATGCATTAAACATGACTACCGGGTGTCCCAAAAAAAAAATTCTAAAAAAAAAAAAAAAAATTTTTTTTTTTTTTTTTTTTTTTTTTTTTGGCTGTACCTGTGTATAAGACGCACCCCCCACTTTGAAAATTTTCCGACGGAAAAAAAGTGCGTCTTATACACGGAGTTTTACGGTAATGAATGAAAGTCGGCAAATTCTAGGCCAGACTGCACGACGTCAATTGGCAATTCTCTCCTTCAATCCCCTGTCACAATTTGCACTCAACCCCCCTTTCAGATAGAAGAACTGTTCAGGTCAAATTACACATCCTTCAAAGGTAGCTATGCATGTATCCCTATCCTCACATACATCATAAATCAATCCATGAGGATTGAGGACATTGTATGATACAATTGTTTATGAACATGAGTGAAAGGGAGGGTGCAATATTGGCTTTGCACTCTACTCTAGCTCATCAATCTTTCCTCCCCCATTTCCAAGTGATCCAATCACTGGGAAGTGGGGTGTGGGAGGTAGAAGGCATCATCGGATCAATCAAGTACAAATGAAGCTTTAGATTTAGAAACTAGATCTATAATAATAATAATAATAATGAAACACTTTTATATAGTGCATAACACAAAAGCACAATTGCATGTCCCTATAGATGCGCTTTTATTATTACCCTTGGTCATCAGGTACAGGTCAAACCCGCACAATTACCTTGCGCACCATCTCAACTCCCCGGGGAGCATACTAGCCAATAGCAGCCATATGATAGCGCCCAGGCTAATTAACACCCGATCAAGTACCCATTTATACTCCTGGGTAGAGAGCAGCAATCTTTGCATCTGCAGCCAACCTGACTACTGTCTACAGAGGCCGAGTGTCTAAAATAGTGAGCTCTCAGGCTCTACCGTGTAATATAACATAATATTATGGCAATCACGTGACTGTGTTGAGCTAATCAATGACTCGCATTTTCCATATCCTCACATACATCATAAATCAATCCAAGAGGATTGATGACAATGTATGATACAATTGTTTATCAACATTAGTGAAAGGGGGCAATATTGGCTTTGCACTCTAACTCTAGCTCAATCTTTCCTCCCCCATTTCCAATTGATCCAATCACTGGGAAGTGGAAGGTGGGAGGTAGAAGGCATCATTGGATCAATCAAGTGCAAATGCAGCTTTAGATTTAATGTAGAAACTGATCATCTGCATTCTGCAGAGAAAAATGGTATTATGGGACCTGTCTACAGAGGTCACCTATATAGTTGTCCTTAATACATGTACATGTAGGAGGTGGTCACTACGGACAGGTTTGACATTGTTGCTATTGATAGAGATCACCTGTCTACAGTGACCTCTTTTCTTGCTTCCCTTATTTGGTCACTATACACAGGTTTGTCTTTATTGGTTAATCAGTATTATTCATGGCACATGATATATAGTTGCAGAGAAAATTGACATCAATTGTTTTTTTTTATTTCTGTTATGGACATGATGCAAAATGGACATTTATAATACTGTCAAAATCCTGTGCTTTTAACCTGTCTCAGTCATTGCAGACTCAATCCTGTCTCTTACATCCTTATTTCATCTTTTAGCAATTTACACGTTAATACAACATGAAGAAGAGGAAGGTTCTTTCGACTCTCTCTCTCTCTAGCACCCTCATTTGTTTACATGATTGCCTTTAGTTAAATAAATGAGGAAGCTTAAGGTTGTATAAATTAAAGGTCTTTCAATCCCCTACACAACAGTAGATGAATGGAAGAAGCGAATTAGGGGCGAGACTTGCTTTTAGTAAAAACAAAAATTAGGTAATTCTTAGGTTCAGACTGGCAAATGGGGTACAGTATTAGGATCTACCCCATCTCCTTATTTGAGCAATTCTTGCCTTTAGTTCAAAAATGAGGAAGCTTGAGGAAGGTTGCATAAATTAAAGGTCTTTCAACCCATTACAAAGTGCGGTGGATGAATGGAAGAGGCAAATTAGGGGCGAGACTGGCTTTTAGTAAAGAATTAGGTAATTCTTATCTGTTCAGTCTGGTAAATTGGGTACTGAGAAGGGATGATCTACTTATTTAGATTATTAGATTATTAGATTAAGAGAGTTAAAAATAGCATTCCTGAATTCTACATGAACATGTTGATGGATATTGGGAAAAATAGCAGAGGACATGAACCTTAGAATGTTCTATTATAGAATAAAATAGCAATGGTGGAGGAATTAAAAATTAGCTTTGAACTACCAAAATTCATACTGGCCCACATTGGAAACCAAATATGACAAGAGACTGCCATGTTTTTCTTTGTGTGGGGCCACCAGATTTAGGATTTGGGTCACTAGAATGTGACAAATCTTGTTTTTACTTGTCGGATGGAGTCACAAGACAAAGAAAGTTCCTTTCTAGCATTATATCAGGGGCAAGACTGTGTAGTGTGTACAAGTGGATGATTCTTAGATTGAATCAAAGAACATCAACCCGAGCACTGGACAGGGGGCCAGTAAAAAATCAATTTGAGCAAACACAATTTGACAATTGTCATATTTTAGTGGCCTGATTGAGCGACTAGATTTTCAAACAGACCATGAAAGAATAAGAAAATCTGGCATTTTCCTATTTTACTTTAAAAGGACTACTACATGTGTTGTAATTTGTTCTCACAGGCTATTTATACTGCAGGATCGACCTGTCTTCATCAGAAAATGTACATTGTAAGTGTGGAGCCCTAGAGTAGGATAGTGAAAGATCTGACGAGGAAATGCAAGAGCAACAATGGTTCCCCAAAGAGAAGGAAGAAGAAGATTTAAACTGAAAGGGCTTTCAACCGCTTTCTCACTACAGTACTTCACTATTACTGACCATGACTGTTGAGTGCTTCGAATGAATGCGATGGGAGCAAATTTGGACGGAGACTGAGGGGACATCAAATGCATCTATAAAGTATTTAAGATTCTAGCTTTGGGGTTGGGTATATAGGTGAAATCAATAGATTAGTTTCGTCCAAATGTAAAATTTGATCCCAAATGGATGGGAAAGAGAGAGTAAAACATATCCAACTACTTCCTACAATAATGAAAATGACCATGCAATTTTTTTTATTTTTTAAGCCAGCAAATTTTCCAGCATGGCCAAGTATATTTGATGATCAATACATTTTAAAGGGATCTAGTAACTTTATTGACATGTGCAAAAAGTGATGAATGGTTGATATAATGTATATATTGTTGTTTTCTGATATGTCCACAGGGTATTGTGTGAACATTTCAAGTCAAATGGACGTTATATGGCCGAGTAATGAGCAAAAATGCGAAGTGATATTCACAAACTCATTGAACTCACTTTGTACACGGTTTTCGCGATCCGTTGGATTATTTAACATCTGAACACTTCAATCGTAAATTTTCTTTTTAACGAAAGGGAAATTTGATAAACCAAAACCTGTCCCATGATTTTATTGTTAATACGAATACAACAAGGTATGAGGGAACCGCTAGAATTCCAAGTGGATTTTGAGGATTTGGACAATGTAATGTACTTAGTCCCTTTAAACTGAAAGGGCTTTCAACCGTTTTCTCACTACCTTACTTTGGTGACATCATTTCTATACTGACCATGACTGTGGAGTGCTTTGAATGAATGAATGCGATGGATGGAAGCGAATTTGGACAGAAACTGAGGGGGACATCAAATGCATCTATAGATAGGATTCTAGCTTTGGGGTTGGGTATCTAGGTGAAATCAATAGATTAGTTTCGTCCTAATGTAAAATTTTATCCCAAATGGAATGGAGAAGATAGCAAAAACCTTCTGACTACTTCCTCAATAATGAAAATGACCATGCGATTTTCCAGCATGGCCAAGTATATTTGATGATATATTTTAAGATGGGGATGGTCCTAGAGGGAGCTCGAGTAGAACTGTGTACATGTATGCAGAAAGGAATGAATTATTAGATCATATTGCAATATCGGAAACCGAATACGAAGGAAAAGGAACTGGAAAGCCAGAAAGGGCTTTCAACCTTGTTGTTTGCTTTTTCCTTCCGTATTTGATCACGACAAGCCAAGAAAGTGGATGAAAACAACCAAACCAAAGTAGAGTAGGGGAGCTACGACAAAGACCAAGTCAATGAAGATTTCTACAATATTTGTAAGCTCGAAGTATAGAATGACAGAGAGACTTCAATTTGATCTCGGCAGAGCCAAGAAAGTGGATGAAATCAGCAAACCAAAGTAGGGCGGGGAGCTAGGAGGAAGACTTTAAAATCAATGCACATTTCTACAATATTTGTAGCTTGAAGTACAGAATGACAGAGAGACCTCAAAAGCAATATTGACAACTGAGGAGGGCAGACTGAGAGAGGATGGTAAGGGGCACTGTTGCAGAAAGAGATACAATCGATTGTAAGTTACAATTGATTGTAAGTCAGAAAATGTATGCGTTTCAACCAATCAGATTTGCGCACCTTGAACATGTGACCCGACTTACAATTAATTGCAACTTACAATCGATTGTATCTCTTTCTGCAACGGGGCCAATTAGGGCTTATAAAATTGCATCAAACATTAGTTCAACCAAGAAGCCAGGAATGCTGCTCAAGCTTCTGCAACATCGGCCAGGGAAAATGTACATTTCATTTTTCAGGGGCTACTTTTCAAGCTTGCCTGCATGAAAATAAAACTTGCATTGCAATCTGCATTGTACTCTACAGAGTGTTTCGAAAAAAGCGGAACCCAACTTCCACCAGCAGTATCTCGTCTAATAAACATCATTATGTTTATGGCAATATGTCATATGAAAGATGAACTCATGATCTTTCGTTTGATACCAAATATGTTTCGATAGCATCATGCATGAATGAATATAAATGACCTTAACAGATTCATGTAAAAAGTAGTTTGCGCACAAGAGTAGAAAGTTATTGTTTAATGCAATGCAAATCATGAAACAAAGACAAAGTCAAGTGATATTTCATGATGTTTCTGTATTCATAGCTTGACACTTATTCAACTTCGAAGAGAGTTCAGGGTCCATAATTATCCCCAATGTCCTTCCACATGACCCGCTTGTCTGTCCGCACAGGTTTGTGCTCGCGTCACCATGGCTCTCATAGCCCGTCTGACCACATTCGGAATGTGGTCAGACGGGCTATGAGAGCCATGATTCCCCTGCTGGCACAAGACATTGAACTCCCTGATGATGCGATTGCGGACGTCTTATTATGTATCTTTCGGCCGAGTGATGTAGATCTTCGTCTTCATATGATCCCAGTGGTGTCCGAATGGACCTCCTCCTCTCAGAACAACCCTTGTTTAGTTTCAGACTAGACCCTTCCATTTTATGCTTCCTCATATTCCCCCAAATTGTGGATTTTGAGGGTGCATCACAATCGGGGAAATTATGGTAAAAAGCCTCAGCAACTTGCTGGAGACTCCCAGAGCAATTCCACTTAATTACTAAAAAAGCACGCTGTTCTGCATGGTCAGGAAAGGCACTGATTTAGAAAGTATCTCCATGTCCATTTGTGTACAGTGTAAGAACGATTGAAACAATAGGATTGAGAAACAGAATTGGGAGGTCCCAAATAAAGAAAATCATTAAAAAGTCTGTTGATTTTGTTGCCCAGTAGGGTAAGTGAAAATGTTGATAACCTGAAGCTTATTTGTTATAGAACTCTCTGGGCAAGCCAGCCAGCTAGTGCTTATTTTGAGACCTACTTTTAGGAAAAGGTACTGACCTACTGAGGAAAAAGTCATGTTTTCAATAAAACTCATATTAGCACTGAATTTTCGTTCTTTGGGTAATAATAACAGAGACCAGAATCACAAAGGTCGTATTGATAAAGAATCATTACTCTGTCTGTCCTCATGATATAAGGGACAGACAGCCAATTTTTGGCGTGGTTTAAATTTACTGTATAGAGTATGGGGACCCGGAAGGATGGTAACATGGCTCCTTAGCACTGTGTGCACCTAACAGGCGACTGGCTGGAATACTCCCATTGGGAGGGGAAAATGTGTACTTTGTGTGCAGGAATGATTGCAGTGTGTATCGGTTGACCAGGGTAATAATAGCGCGGATCTATTGTCATTGATCGGGCAACTAAATAATGGTTTAACTACGAGAGAACAATGCAAATTTTATCTAGAAGTAAGAGGGCAAGTCAACTTTATTTTGGGCCAAGTAAAATTTCAACATATATGATTTTACTTGCCCAAAGGGGCCAGTAAAGAAAATGGTTACTGTTCAGGCTTGCCTAATGCATTGTATTCACTGTACTGATATTACCATTAGATTATTGTCATAATGACATGGGTTGAAAGTACCTTATAGAGAAGCCTACATTGAAATTGCAACTTAATGAACAGGAGGAAAACTCTATTGTCAGCGGAATCGCGTGGGTGAGAAGCAAGGGGAAATAAAATTGCAATTACAGTTTCACAGATTTCATTAACTGTTTATAATGACCATACTGGTTAACATAACAGTACATAATGTGTGAACTTTATTACTGTTTTCTTTAACAAGCATGCAGTCGAACCATGGGTATAAAAGGGCTCGACACTAGCACTTACCCTATTGCCTGGGGCAAGTAAAAATTGATATCGGGCAAGTACAATTTCATAATGGTCTAGTTTGGTTGCGCGATTGGGCAACGGTGCCATTCAAAATTGCAATGCAATTGACAGAAAAGGGAAGCTTTTTATTTACTGTACTGATATTATGCTACAGGTTACTATTGGAATATGGGTATTGTGAAATTTCCATGACTTTTGATTCACTAGGATCCTGTTCTAGTTAAATTATTGCCTTCACTGATCAAACCCAAATATCACCTATTGATTTGGAGCCTTGTAGAGACCAAATTTAGCTCACTTATATTTGAGAAAAATGTGAAATTTCCATGAATTTTGATTCACTAGGATCACCTGTTCGAGTTAAATTATTGCCTTTACTGTTCAAACTCAAATATCGTCTATTGATATTTATCAATAGATGATATTTGAGTTTGATCAGTGAAGGCAATAATATCAATAGATGATATTTGAGTTTGATCAGTGAAGGCAATAATTTAACTAGAACAGGATCCTAGTGAATCAAAATTCATGGAAATTTCACATTTTTCAAAAATAAAAGTGGGCTAAATTTGGTTTCTATAAGGCTCCCAAACTTTAAACAGTCATCTCTGGCATACAAAAACTGACCTTCTCTTTAAAGAGAAGGTCAGTTTTTTTGAAAAATGTGAAATTTCCATGAATTTTGAGTCACTGGGAAACAAAGCATTATTTATAATGTACATCCTGTTAAATTACCTTTTATAGATCAAACCCAAATACCACATATTGATAAAGACATCAAGTCAGTTTTGTACATGCCAGAGATAATAAATGTTTAAAGTTTGGGAGCCTTTAATTATATAGAAACCAAATTTAGCTCACTTTTTTGGGGGGAAAATTTTACATTTCTATGAATTTTGATGTACATCCTGTTAGTTAAATTGCCTTTACAGATCAAACCCAAATAAGAGAATGGCATTAAGTCATTTTTTGACTTCAGAGATAATGATGTTTAAAGTTTGAGAGCCTTAAATAGAAACTAAATTTGGCTCACCTTTTTTTTGTTAAGGGAAATTTTCTTGAATTTTGATTCACAGGGAAACTAAGCTACATGTACATCCTGTTTCCTTTATAAATCAAACTCAAATATCACCTAAATTGATAAAGAGAAGGACATCAAGTCAGTTTTTGTACTTCAGAGATAATGGGAGCAAATGGAAACCAAATTTACCTCACTTTTATTTTTGAGAAATACCTGTATTCCCCAAATCAGAGTTAATATGAAAATGTTGCATCACATTATGAGGGCTCGGTGCCTCGGACCCAGAAGATGGTATGCAGAACTTAGTTTAGCAGAAAATCGACTATGCGGTCTTCTTAAGCCCTCTGCAGACAGAGCCAACTCGACCCGATCCGACTGGTTTCAATCAGGCTAGAGGTGAGCCTGGTCGGTCGGATCCGTTTTATCGTGTTGAATCCGCCCCAACTAGCATCCGACTGTCTCTCGACTGGCAGAATATGTGTCGCGAGGCACTGAAAACTGAGCCGATCCGATAGAAAACCAGTTGAATCGGGTCAAGTCGGCTCTGTCTGCAGAGGGCTTTACTCTCTCCCTCCAATATGTTGCATTACTTCTACACTGTATGATGTTGATTTGTACATTTCGCAATTGTTCCATAAAGTCATTGGTCATTATATGTGTAGGCTAAAAAAGGTCACTTCAACATTATTGGATTTATTAAGATGACAGGCCACTGGATTGAGAACAGATCAGTTAACCCTTAAAGGCCCGATCACATATAACTGGATAGCGTAAACGAATGCCCGACGAATAGAACATTTGCAAAATCAAATTATCCGGTGGGGAAAGTCGTCTCCATTGCTTCATGCACAAAACATTCCGCCTGATAGAAATACGTAACATTGCCCGACAAGAAACGGACAAGAAACGCATGCGAACAGAGACGAACGGATTGAAAATTTTGCTCTCCGTCGCGTCGGGCATCCGATTAAGCAATCCGGTGATATGTGGCCAGGATATTACAAATGGAAACTTCAGTGTTCCATGTATCAACTTAGTTGGAATGTCAATAATTCACAGTGTACAAGATACAAATGATGTACAATTTCTATTTATATCCATTTACATGAATATCCATTCAAATGCAAGGTCATCTCAGCATTATTGGATAATATGACAGACCATTATTAAATACTGAAAACTCATCCGCTAACCCAGGTTTATATTCAAATGTGTACATGTACATGTAGCTGTTAGATGCCATTTAAATGCAAGGTCAATTCAGCATTATTGGATAAGATGACAGGCCATTACACTGGCAAAATATCAGCTGCTTATTTTTTGCGAATCGCTAGACAGTCGCGAATAAATGTGCGCAAAAACAAGGAAAAACCAGTGCCAGGTTTGATTCACATCGTATCAAATGTTGCAATGCACTGTACAAAGCTGTACATGTGTGCTTCGCTGCTGCGCTTGCACATTAAATTGAACTACGTTTATTATTTTAAGCTCGTTTCGAGTATTTTTTTTATCATTCCATATCATTAAATTTGTCCCTTTTTTGTACTTTGCTTCAAACTGCATTTCAAGAGAGTCTGAATTTGTTCATCTGTGATCAAATAGTCGAATTACATCATACATAAGAAAATCAAACTCCATGTATGGTTCTATTGCAATTGCACTACCCTGTGCAACTGCAAAAGCATGAATAAATTTACAGCCCCAACTAGGCCCCTGGATTTATTGATGGTGGTTTTATTGTTTCTGGCAGCATGAATTGGCACGGGCTGGGTTCACATGTGTCTCAGCTACCTGGGCTCTCCCAAAACATTTAATCTATAGATGTAGCTTTCCTATCAAACAATTTTATTCTACTCAAAATTGCTTCATCAATACAAATGCGATTCAATGAAATTCAATGGGTAATTTAACAATATTTCTATATTTTGTTCCAATCTTGACCAAGATGAGTGCTTTAAAAAATGTGTAATACATGTGAAAGGGAAAGGGGGAAAAGGGAACCCCTCTTTTATGTTTTTTTTCCCTGGAATTTAATTAGCTTTCAAATTCAAATTCCACTGTGAAGATCACATTGTAATCTGTCTTTATAAAAGCCACAAACCAGACTACCTAGTTATTATGGAATCATGCCAGGGAAAAAAATGTAATGAATTTTTTCAGGGGGGGGGGGCTACTTTTCAGGGTCGCCTAAATGAAAAAAGCACTCTAAAATATATTTTGCTTTGAATACAATTATTATGTTAATTTATGGGGGATCTTTCATTATTTTCTGGGGCTCTTTTATGATTTTCAGGGGCAAATATCTCCTTGCCCCCCCCCCCCCCCCCCTATGTGTTTTTTTCACTGAATCATGCTGTTGATATATAAACAAGAGCCCCAGGGGGGCACGACGCTCACCTGAGGTCAATCAATTCACATCTGGCGCATGTTCTCTCTGGCACCCTCAGAAGATATGAAATCAGTTGAAATCATGCCAAAATCTATAATGTGATGTACTATTTAATCAATAACTTTTGATCCCCTGTACCTAACATTATGATTTACCATAATGTTTGGGTGAATCATAAAAAAAGACAGACACACATATAAGACAAAGCTTAAGGGCAATTCCACGATAACACCGGGACACTTCAGAACACATTTTCACTTTCCAAATGTAAATAACAAACTAAGTGTAAAGAATGAGAACAATCTTTTATTGTATATCTTTGACTGTTATCACAAGCAACTTTGACAAAAAAAATTAATACAAAATTTTCATTTATTAATGAGTTACGCATCATTAATTACTACTGTAACACCGGGACGCAAAAAGGACATGCTTTTTTTAACACTTTACATACTGGCAAAATCTGTGAAGTTAATGAACATTTTTAAACTTGGCTATATTTATTTGGTTTAGTAGAGACTCAATAATAATAATTAGGTGTTATTTGGAAAACAAATCTATCATGAAGATAATTATGAACTAGCATATACAAAATTGTACCGTAACACCGGGACCGTAACACCGGGACCTCTGAAAGGGCATGTACAAAGTCTATGGAAAATTAGGTTGTCTTACTATACTGGCAAAACTCTGTGAAGTTAGTGAATATTCTGAATAGTGGCTATATTGATTTGGTTTAGTAGAGACTCAATAATAATAATTGGGTGTTATTTGTAAAAAAAAACTATTATCAAGATAATTATGAACTAGAGTATACAAAATTGTACCGTAACACCGGGACTCTAATGTACAAAGTCTATGGAAAATCAGGTTGTCTTACTTTACTGGCAAAACTCTGTGAAGTTAGTGAACATTTTGAAAAGTGGCTATGTTGATTTGGTGTAGTAGAGACTCAATAATAATAATTGGGTGTTATTTGTAAAAAAAAACTATTATCAAGATAATTATGAACTAGAGTATACAAAATTGCACTGTAACACCGGGACTGTAATGTACAAAGTCTATGGGAAATTGGGTTGTCTTACTAAAAACTAAAAACATTTTAACTTTAGGTAGTATTATAGATCAAGCAACAATTTAGTATGTATACATCAAGCTACCACCCCAACATGACAGAAACTAGCTGGTCACTTTAGTATGCAGTGATTCTCTATGCTCCCTGTACTATTGCAATGTAAGTCCCGGTGTTACAGTCGCGGTGTTACAGTGAACGTAACACCGGGACCACTATTCAACCATTTTAAATTAATTAATGAAATGTCCAATCATCATTTTGATACTTGTTTATGGTAGATATGTGTGGTCAAGATTTGGGCAATTTAAGTTTTTTTGTTTGTGTTCGTAATTTTCTTACAATGCTAAAAATATCAGTTTTTACCGTAACACCGGGACAATATTCTTTCTCATAAATGAATTGTTCATTGAAGCATATCAAAATGAAAAAAATGAACTTCAATGATTTTTTTTATTACATTCAACCCTAAACCTCTGAGAAAATATAATAAGTTTTTACCTCCTGTCTTACTTGCTCTTGCTACATTGATTTATTTTCAACACGTTTTCCAGATATTTGGATGAAAATTAATTATTCATATTTTATGCGCATATTTTAATATGTTCCTGATGTATATTTCTATTTTAAAGGTCAGACTTTAAAAATTAAGTTCTTAAGCTTTATTTTGATACCAAAATTGAAACTATCTGACCATTTTGAAAATTTGGTGGTCATGTCCACTTTATCGTGGAATTGCCCTTAACACATTTCACCAGCCACTGACCACTTCAGCATATTAACCCCACTCACATAGGGACCCTATGGGGCCATTCTGCGATATGACAACTTGCATTGTCATTTACCGTAAATCTCCGTGTGTACGGCGCACTCGTGTATAAGGCGCACCCCCTACTTTCTAAAAAAAAGAAATTTTGTTTTGGGACACACCATTATAGCACATTTTGTTCCTCTACCCCTAAGGATGATTCCTGTCAAGTTTGGTTGGAATCCAATCATTGGTTCTTGAGAAGAAGATGAAAATGCATATTTCCTATGGTAGGGCCCCCCAAAAAATGTTACCCCCACAGGGCCCTTATGGGGCCACCCAAAAACATCTTGTGAACAACTTTCATTCTTCATCAATAGAGGCATCTACATATGAAATATCAGGTCTGTCATACTTCTGGATCTTGAGAAGAAGATGTTTAAAATTTACATATTTTTTACACTTGGTGCCCTCCTCCAGGGCCCCCCTGGGGGCCACGCCCACCATTTTAGCAACTTTGGTTCCTCTACCCCTAAAGATGATTCCTGCCATGTTTGGTTGGAATCTAATCATTGATTCTGGAGAAGAAGATGAAAATGTATATTTCCTATGGTAGGACCCCCCAAAAAACTGTTACGCCCACAGGACCCTTATGGGGCCACCCACAAAAATCTTGTGAACAACTTTCATTCTTCATCAATAGAGGCATCTAAATATGAAATATCAGGTCTGTCATACTTCTGGATCTTGAGAAGAAGATATTTAAAATTAACATATTTTTTACACTTGGTGCCCTCCCCCAGGGCCCCCCTGAGGGCCACGCCCACCATTTTAGCAACTTCGATTCCTCTACCCCTAAGGATGATTCCTGCCATGTTTGGTTGGAATCTAATCATTGGTTCTGGAGAAGAAGATGAAAATGTATATTTCCTATGGTAGGGCCCCAAAAAAAACTGTTACGCCCACAGGGCCCTTGTGGGGCCACCCACAAAAATCTTGTGAACAACTTTCATTCTTCATCAATAGAGGCATCTACATATGAAATATCAGGTCTGTCATACTTCTGGATCTTGAGAAGAAGATGTTTAAAATTTACATATTTTTTACACTTGGTGCCCTCCTCCAGGGCCCCCCTGGGGGCCACGCCCACCATTTTAGCAACTTTGGTTCCTCTACCCCTAAAGATGATTCCTGCCATGTTTGGTTGGAATCTAATCATTGATTCTGGAGAAAAAGATGAAAATGTATATTTCCTATGGTAGGGCCCCCAAAAAAACTGTTACGCCCACAGGGCCCTTATGGGACCACCCACAAAAATCTTGTGAACAACTTTCATTCTTCATCAATAGAGGCATCTAAATATGAAATATCAGGTCTGTCATACTTCTGGATCTTGAGAAGAAGATGTTTAAAATTTACATATTTTTTACATTTGGTGCCCTCCCCCAGGGCCCCCCTGGGGGCCACGCCCACCATTTTAGCAACTTTGGTTCCTCTACCCCTAAATATGATTCCTGCCAAGTTTGGTTGGAATCCGATCATTGGTTCTGGAGAAGAAGATGAAAATGTAAAAAGTTTACGGACGACGGACGACGCACGACGGACGACGGACGACGCACGACGCACGACGGACGACGCACGACGGACGACGGACAAAAAGCGATCACAATAGCTCACTTGAGCCTTTGGCTCAGGTGAGCTAAAAACCTTTCAGATCGATTTGCTCCACAGTAAAGTATTTTAAGAGAATTTAATAACTACATGTAGGCAGAAATGGATTTGTCTGTGATTACATTGTATCAAGGGGAAGAAAGGGGAATTCCCAGTTACCATGGCTCCAATCTTAATCCTTGAACAAGGCAATATTTCACTAGCAATCAATCAACAATCCAATTGAATAAACGTCTAAAATCCAATAATAAAAATTCTAAAATCCAATAATAAAAATCTAGATAACAGATTAAAGGAGAGTAAAGAAAGTGATATGTTGAAGCTAACCCCGTGTTCACACACACAAAATTAATCGTATCTATAGCTATCCCGAAGGTATAGATTATGATGGTGATGATTAGTGACAACGATGATGATGACGATCAATTTATTTGTTTGTTCGCTCATATGTTCTTTGTTTGTTCATTTATTTATTTATCATTTACTTATTTATTTTATTAATTTATTAGTTATTTATGTCATAAGTCATATGTCATAAGTCTCTTCAGGTAAAAATTATCATCATTATAAATCATCTTTCATTTGTTTTAATTCATGCACTCTACCAAGCTGCAAACAGAACTGTTATTGCTTGCGAAAGTGTCTGCTTTATTTGTTTATAAGTTGTGTTATTATCAAATATTGTGAGAAATGTACAACTGGTGATGATAATTGAATTGCATAATTTTGCCAATTAATGCATTTTGTGGCATACTGTTTATGTAATATTTAATTCAATGTTTGCTAATAATTTAATATAATCAAGCAGTCTGGAGATGTGGGTTTTTGTAATGGTATCTAGAAGGGTGTACTTGAAAACTTTGAAGTTAACACTAAACAGCATGCCAGAAATATACTTCTTGGCAAAATTTGGATGCAATTGAAAATATCGGTATGAACACTTTTAATAGTTTTGTATAAAATTTCTTGCAAAATGTGAAAAACCACAACAAATTATGCAAAACAGAAAACAAAATTATAAAATCTTAAGAAGGTCTTGGCGCCATTGGTAAGAGGCGGTGAAATTTGACATCTATAAGGGCTTATGAAGGGCTTGACACTAGCACTTGCCCTATTGAGAGTGGGGCAAACTGTAAAAATTTATGTCGGGCAAGTAAAATTGCTTAAATGGCCTAGTTTGGTTGCCCAATGGGGAAGCTAAATTATAGGTCAACTATGGGATTATAATGAACTTCCTTACGTGTAAATCTCATCTAGAAGTAAGCCGGCAAGTAAATTTTCTGTTCAGGCAAGTCAAATTGCAAACTTATGATTTTACTTGCCCGAACAGGCCTGAAGAGAAAAAATGTTAGTTTAGAGGCTTGGCTTATGGCGATAAATGTCAGATAGAGCCCCCAAAACAAAGTTCAGATGTACATGTAGCACGATGACCCCTGCAATTCCCACCCCCCCCCCCCCCCCCCCACACCCCTCCTCACGAAACAAAACAAAATCCCCTGCTATGAGGAAAATACAACAACAAAACATATTAAACATATTTATTATTAAAACATGATGATAAACTTGAATATACTGTTGGAAACCACACCAACACGACCACATCCTTGGCATTTAAATTATTCATTATTCGTTACTACCCATACACGCATCCACAAAAATTGTTGCTAGTGGCTTGTAAAATACACTAGTAGAGGGGGCAGGGTTACAAGCATCTTACAAGGGGGAGGCAATTTCATCCTTACTTTTTCCCCCATCCACAGCTACACTACTAATGCACCCCTAGCCAACTTTATGCTGCACCCCATTCAATATGCAGCGTGGTTGATTCTACCAAGGGGGAGGGGGCAGCAGTGGGCAAGAATCCCATCGGGGGGAATTGCACCCCTTCCTCCCTCCCCACCCACAGCTTCACCACTGATGCAACCCCAGCCAACTTTATCCATCCAACTTTATCCAGCCAACTTAATGCAGTATCCCATGAAATATCCAGCGTGGTTGATTCTACAAAGAGGGGAAGGGGGGCAAGGCATCAGGGGTGCAAAATTCCCAACAGGGTCGAGGCAATTACACCCCTTCCTCCCCCACCCACACCTGCACCGCTGATGCAACCCCAGCCAACTTTAAGGATTACCCCCATGCAATATTCAGTGTGGTTGCTAGGACAGCAGAATTGAGCGTGAGCTGCCAAGCTTCCCACATCATAAATCATGGAAAGCGTTAGTCTGACTATATGCATGCCAAATACATCTCAATATAGTTGTATTTTCAAAAGGAAGTTCGAACTTCCTTTTGAAAATAGTTGGAGTATGATGCAAGTGCGTATGCACCTGCTACTCATTGATGAAATAACTTGTTCTTTTTTCTTCCCTAAATGGTAAAAGACTACATGTAGTATTCGATTCAAAACTTTAATTAAGCAAGAAATGTAATGTATATATCTAGGCAAGTGTGAATTTTTAATATTTTTTTAAGACTTTTACTGGTATTTCTAGTCAAACAAATCTTCTGAAAATATAGTGATTGTGACATCAAATTTTTCAGTTAATTTTTCAGTTAATCAATGAACTATTAAATATCCACATTTTTCCTAAGAAATTTACTTTTATAAGCCAGACATTTTTATATCTAGGCCGGATTGGGTCTGTGGGGAATCAAATTTTACCCAAACTAATCGATGGGTCAACTTTTTTAGTTGAGAATCAAATTGAGTACCGTATTTGTCGGTGTATTAACCGCTCCGATGTATTAACCGCACCCCCAACTTTGGCCGTTTTTCCATGAAAAAAAAAAAAATTTGATAGTATAATTCTTGATTTTTAGTCTTTAGATGGTCAGCATTTTCTTAGGAAAGGTACCAAAAATAGCTTATCTATCAGAGAATTTTTGCATATGAATTTTGTTTTATTTACTGAAGTCTCCGAAGTAAATAAAGAAAATTATCAGGCCTTCTTCACAGCAGAAGAATCTATAACTTCTGTTGAATTTGCCACACGGATCACTACACATGGGACTACATAAAACGTTAGACAACAAAACGAAGATTTCACCAATAAAACAATCAGAACGGAGATTTTAAAAAAAATGTACCTTAATGTTATTCCTTCTTTCTAGTTCAAATTATGTTGAATCTACTCTTGAAAACTGTTTCAGAAATAGTAAGTAATAATAGCGAGTAATACGGCATACGATCGTCGTCGATTGTCGACATGGATGAAACGATTCTCAAACGTTGACATCCAGTCCGCCGGCCCGGTACTAAACAAATGCTCCGATAGCCCGCCATATCACTCATACACTTTGCGTGAAGGTTATGGGTCTATTTTGTTACGCGAGATCCATCCGCCGGGAATTGGGGAAATCCCCGGCGGATGGATCTCGCGTAACAAAATAGACCCGATAACCTGCACGCAATGTATATGAGTGATATGGCGGGCTGTATTGGAGCATCGGCGGCCGGGGGTCGGGAAAGAGAATCCCCGCCTGCATGCTCGGCCAAGTGCCAGTCGCGCGGCCGGGTGCATGTTAGGATTCGTACTAAGATCGAAGCAATGATCGTGAATCTTCAAAGCTGCTTTCGCAGCAACAACGAGCAATATTTAGGAAGAGGTAAAAGAGAAACATAAAAGACACTGCATGACTTGTTTTGGGGGGAATATGCTTGTATTTTCCGTGCATCGTATGAGTATGAATGCCTTGCTGAGGTGGACTTTGGTCACTTGTGAATCTTATCTCCGTGTATTAACCGCATCGTATTAGGGCCCGGCGCTGGCTAGGCAATTTGCGTGTATAATTTTCCTATCTCCGTGTATTAACCGCTCCCCCCTTTTTGGAGCTTTTTTTTGAGAAAAAAGGTGCGGTTAATACACCGACAAATACGGTACTGAACCTACTGAAGAATAGCTACAAAAGAGCAAACATGACATCTAAGTTCTATTAAACTCTTTCATCAATTGTTCACATTATAAAGGCCCGGTTGGTCGGTTATCACCGGATAGCGTAAACGGATGCCGGACGACGATGGAGAGTAAAATTTGTAATCTGTTCTGTCTCCGTTAGTCTGCGTTCCTTGTCCGTTCTTTATCAGGCGATGTACGATGTTCTATCCGGCGGAACGTTTTGTGCATGAAGCAATGTAGACGACTTTCACTACAGGGCAATTCCAAGCAAACATTGACATAACCACTGATTTTTCAAATTCGTTGTACCATAACAAATTTGGTATCAAATGAAAGCTAAAAGATTGAACTTTCCAAAAATGTATTTTGTTTTTGAAAAAAAAAATTGTAAACTATTATTTTATTGTTAATATATAGCATAAATTAATTTTCAGTTATTTTCACAAAACATTCAATTAAATATTAAGCATAAAAGAACTGCGAAAAGGAGTTTTCATAAAATTTTATTTCAGTGTTGATAGGATCATTGCTTATATTTTTCAGATAAATATCAATTTAGTCATTTTCGCTCTTCGTTCCGCTTCAGTGACTGTCTCATTTACAATCATTAATATGTCACGGCGTTACACTAAAAACAGATATTTTTAATATTTCTGGAAAAATATGAATGGGAATGAAATAATTTTTTGTTTTCTCTGTATTAGCCCATAGGGCTATAATATGCATGCTGAATAGCAGCATTATCTTTTACCACTTATTAATATAATCAATATCAATTTGGTCACAGCGTTACGTTTTGTGTAACACCGTGACGCTACCTACTGGATTCCCATTGACATAACACAGTAGACATAATCAAATAGTGTACGATATTTTTTGTAGGTATGCTTGGGCATTGCTCATGCTATAATTATATGAATAGGGTCAGTTGATAATGTTTCCATCTCAAAGTTACCTGAGTCATGTATGTGTATGGGTTGTATGTCCGTCTGTCTGTATGTGCATCTGTACATCAGTGTTCTTTTTTTTTGCAATATCTCAAGAATCGTTGGATGGATTTCGTTCAAACTTTGTACAATCCATGTATTTAGAAGTACGGATTATTGGATATGATTTTGGTCCATGAGGTCAAAGGTCAAAGGTCACATAGCTAACAAATATGCAAAAATTATATTATTATCAAGATAGTTTGAGAATCCTGAAGGATAATATGATAATAATACTGGTAATGCGTCCAGTGAAGTATATGACCTGATTAGGGAATGGGGTCATGGGAGGTCATAGGTCATAGGTCAACAGGTCAAAATATTGTTGTTGTTTTTTGTTCTCACAATTAAGTTCCAGAATCAATGTTAGAAAGAGTACTGTAGGTAAAAGACAATTTTCTGAAACTGTTTGGGGCACAGGTCAAAGGTCACTCGGATAATTACCAATTCAAAAACAAACATTTACTAACTCTGAAATCATGTTACATGAAACAAATCACTTGCAAATATGCACTGTGCAGACCAAAAATTAAACATTTGTATGTTATTTTGAGAAACAAGGTCAAAGGTCAGATGTCAAAGGTCTCATATTTCATTGTTACATTTAAGTATGTATTTTGGTTTTAATATTTGATGGTTCCATTAACTAACTTCTGAAATAGATAAGAATTTCAATTATGTCCTAAAAGATTTTTTGATCAATAGAGGGCACTGTGCTGCAAATTTGTGTCATGCGGATGATCATTTAATAGCATCTTGGTTATATCACCCATTCATCTAGTTCTTTATTGATTCTGGATCACTACATTAAAATTATATCATATTATTCATCTCTTTAATATCTCCCATATATATAACATGTACAATTCAGAGGTCACGGTGTTACAGTCACGGCGTTACAGTGCATAGATACATTTATGATATCATATTTACTATGAGCATTGGATTTTTTCTACATTTTTATTTGGATGTTCTAGCTTGATGTCTAGTACAAAGAATCAATGTGACAAAAGTGCAAAATGTTCCTGTAGTTCACAGAGTTTACTTAGTTTCTTAGCATGTAAGAAACCCATGTCTTTTCGCCGTCACGGCGTTATATTGATATTCATAATTAATAATTTATTGGGAATTTTGGTTTTCTTGCCTATTGTAAATTATTGGTAGGATAGTGGTTACAGATGCATATCAAAAGTTGGTTCTAGATATTTAGATTTTATGAGTTATTTGGACTTTCATTGTGAGAAACACCCTCTGACCGTCACGGCGTTTGCTTGGAATTGCCCTACAACATAATTTTGATTTTACAAATGTTCTATTTGTCTGGCATCGGTTAACGCTATCTGATGATATGTGACCGGGCCTTAAGGAATCAGGGGCAGATACAATTTTGAGGGTAGGCAATGCTCAAAATGTGCACAGGCCCGCCAGCCCGGGGCCGGTAAAAATTAGCTTCGGGCCACCAAATTTCATTGATGCTAAATTCGACTGGCCCGAATGGGCAACCAAAAATAACACTTTATTCTTCTTTGTTTGGGGCCACCAGATTCAGGTTTTGGGCCACTACAATATTTTACTTGCCCCACTGGGCCACTAGGCAAAAGAGTTTATTTCTAGTACTGGAGTTGGTAATATTTTCCAATGTCAATGGACACATCGTGCACAAACAGATAAGGAAAAAGTTCCAGATCGGTGAAAATGGCAAATTTGCAAGTATCATATTACAATGCCCAGAGAACCATGAAATCTAATGCTACCTGCCAGTTATTCTTTATTAATTGTTAATGTTTTACATTCTTTTCTTATATTATAATGCAACATATTCAATTACCAGGTGAATTAATTTAATTGTAGCATAAACGATCTCCATAAATTTACAATAGGCAATATAAAGAGGTGCATGCTCATGACAAAATGAAGGTCTGTTTCTAACTTTCCACCATTGTTTTTTCCCTTGATGCAAAATATGATGTCAAAGTAGTAATTACTTGCAATTTCTGTTTTCCTAAACATCTCCATTATATGCAGTATCATGTAACAACAACAGAAATCTCATACCGTTGGTAGCTCAAGGCAAGAACATGGATATTACAAGAGGACATTTGGATGGAGATGAGGGGGGTAGAGGAATTGATGGGAGGACGAAGATGAGGAAGAGGAGGAGGAAGAGTCCTGAATAATACCGCTTTCAAGCTGCACTTACCGATGAAAATACCGATAGAATTTCCCTTAAATGTAAACAACGGTGAAATTGCTGCTTCCCCTCTGTAACATTCATACTGCAAGGGAATTTAATCGCCGTGTGCAAGCACCAGCCGGAAGTGAAGAATTATTGCGCAATTGCTTGCTAGCTGATTACGTAGATTGGTGCGCACAACATAACGTCTTTAACAACCTTTGACCATTTTCATCGGTATTTTCTCCCGTTTTCCCCCCGAACCAATTCATAGTGCCCGTTTCATCGGAGTGACACCGATAGAAAGAGAATTTCTCCTGCTGTTGAGCAGGAGAATTTAATTGCCTATTTCTCTTCTTTTCATCAGCCAGTCTATCGGCTATCTCTCCTCTGTAACATAGTGCCCGTTTCATCGGATGTTTCCGGATGCATCCGATGAAAAGTAGTGCAGCTTGAAAGCAGTATTAGAAATAGAGGAAAATTAAGGGGATGAGGAGGGGAATGAATAGGGGAAGGAGGAGGAGAGGGGGAGGACCTGGAGGAGGATAATGAGGAAGAAGAGGAGAAGAACGAGAAAGAGGAATAGAAAGGGGAGGGGAGGGGAGGATTTAAAGGAAAATAGGGGGAGTAGGTGGACGGGGAGGAGGAAGAGGAGGAAGAGGAGAAGGAAGAGAAAAGGGAAGAGAAAGGGGAGGATTTGGAAGAAAAATTAGATGAGAATATTTAGGAAGATGATACTAGAATATGATGACCACAGACAGGGGAGATATATATTAGGAAGATGAGAAAGAAAAAAAAGGTTGGAGTAAGAAGGATGACTACAAATGAAGACAAGATATAGAGGGTAGTGAAAGGAGGGATATAAACTAGAGGATGAGAAGCGGGAGTAGGGAAGACACTAAAGGACGAGGAGGTGGAAATGATGAGAGATTGAGTTCTAAAAAGGTGGTGGAAGAAAAGGAAAGAAGTGGCGGAAGAGAGGGGAAGGGGAGAAAAGAAGTCCTGAAGATGAGGTGGTAGAAAAAGAGGGAGGAGCATTTCATCCCATAAAAAGGGTATTGAACTAAAATGGTAAACTGGAATCACTGGGCTGATATACTGTACATGTTTTCATCTTGCAGTATGAATAACGGTTTCAAGATGTAAGCGTAACGCTAATGAATTAAAGGTCAAAGGATATTTTCATTAAAGAGGAGTAGAAGAAGAAGAAAAAGGTCTTCCTGACCTTTACTACAACCACAGTTGCATCACCATGAAAGATGACCATCTTAAATGGAGTGGAACATACTGATTGATGAATTTTGAAGATTTTGTGGGCATATCCCCCAGAAACTAACCCACAAATGCTTTTCATATTTCGCAGCAAGGAAATCAATCTTATCCACTGGAGATCAATCCTGTGACATTTCCAGAGCTCTGGAGACTAGATTGTTCTCTTTAAAAGATATGTCTATATCCCTTTCGCATTCATCTTTCATTAAACAAATTATTACTGTAAAATCTAAATTATCTTCTATTCATTTCCCAAAATCTTTCTAGAATGTCAAAATCATCCATACCCAAGTGCTTTTATTTTCAGGACTAGTCCCACACATGGTGCATTAGTCCTAAAATAAAATTTGTAAAAAAAAAAAGACGGTTAGATTTTGGTCAAACATGCATCCTTAAAGGGATCTAGTAACTTTGTTGAGATGTGCAAAAACTGATGAATGGTTGATGCAATGTATACTGTTGTTATCTCATATGTCCTCAGGGTATTGTGTGAAAATTTCAGGTCAAATGGACAATGTATGGCCAAGTAATGAGCGAAAATGCAAAGTGATATTGGGTGATATTCACCAACTCACTGCATTCACTTTGTACAGGGATGAAAATCTCGCCCGGAGATTTTCTTATCTAAATACTTCAATCATACATATCTTTGTAATGAAAGGGAAATTTGAAAAACCGAAAGCTGTCCCATGATTTTATTGTTAATATGAATACAACAAAATATAAAGGAACCGCTAGAATTACAATTTTATTTTGAGGATTTGGACAATGTTACTAAGTCCCTTTAAGGGGCCGTCACAAATCACAAACGGAGCCCTTCCGACTTCTCTGCGAGCTCAAAAAGGCATTTTCGCCAGGACTATGGCCGGTGTTTTCAGGGTTCGGCCGACGTTCGCAGGGCACCGAAACCTGCTCCTAAATCAGCGATTTTTCAAACGCCGAATTTTGAGGTCGCAGAGCTCGTAAACAGGTCGCCCATAGATCGCTTGGGCATCGGCAGGTATTCGATCAATATTCGGGTGGCAATCTTGACGATTTTAGACCATTTGGGGCTTTAAAATTTGGAGGGAGATCGGAAGAGCTGCGCGGCCATCGCACAGGCTCCCTACGATACACGAACGAGCTCCTCCTGTATACCACCCGAATTGTAAACAAATCACGTGTGCTTCGTGCTGGTGTCGGGCAGCGGTCGGGCGGCTTCTACCGACCCCGGCCGGGCTCCTCCTGCCAAATCAGGATTTGGCCCCTGGCCACGGAAGACACCCGCCCGTGCGTCGACCGGAGCCCGCCCGTGCGTCGACCGGAGCCCGCCCGTACGTCACCCGGAGCCCACCCGGCCGTCGCCCGGTTGTCGTACGGGCACCGACAGACCTGTTTATCATCGACCGAAACTTGGACGGCGCCCACCCGTATGTCGAGCAGGTATCGCCCGACTACCATTTCTTTACCGGCAGGCCCCAGACGATTTCTGATCACAAGTGTTCAAAGGTTCCGCCCGAGCAATATGTGACAGGGTAGATTTTTAAGCGAAAAATACGCTCGACTCCCTGGCGGGTTTGAAACTCGGCGACCTCCTGGCAATCCACAAATTCGGCCGGAGTCCGTTTGATTTGTGACGCAGGCATTAAAGAACCAAGTCTGAGTAATTACAAGACTGGTCACTGGTCTGTCCTGTACGGGTTAAAGGGACTTTAAAAGTAACATTGTCCAAATCCTCAAAATCCAATTGGAATTCTAGCGGCTCCCTCATATGTTGTTGTAATCGTATTAACAAGAGCCCCAGGGGGGCACGACGCTCACCTGAGGTCAATCAATTCACATCTGGCGCATGTTCTCTCTGGCACCCTCAGAAGATATGAAATCAGTTGAAATCATGCCAAAATCTATAATGTGATGTACTATTTAATCAATAACTTTTGATCCCCTGTACCTAACATTATGATTTACCATAATGTTTGGGTGAATCATAAAAAAAGACAGACACACATATAAGACAAAGCTTAACACATTTCACCAGCCACTGACCACTTCAGCATATTAACCCCACTCACATAGGGACCCTATGGGGCCATTCTGCGATGGCCTGTCATACTTCTGGATCTTGAGAAGAAGATATTTAAAATTAACATATTTTTTACACTTGGTGCCCTCCCCCAGGGCCCCTCTGAGGGCCACGCCCACCATTTTAGCAACTTCGATTCCTCTACCCCTAAGGATGATTCCTGCCATGTTTGGTTGGAATCTAATCATTGGTTCTGGAGAAGAAGATGAAAATGTATATTTCCTATGGTAGGGCCCCCAAAAAAACTGTTACGCCCACAGGGCCCTTGTGGGGCCACCCACAAAAATCTTGTGAACAACTTTCATTCTTCATCAATAGAGGCATCTACATATGAAATATCAGGTCTGTCATACTTCTGGATCTTGAGAAGAAGATGTTTAAAATTTACATATTTTTTACACTTGGTGCCCTCCTCCAGGGCCCCCCTGGGGGCCACGCCCACCATTTTAGCAACTTTGGTTCCTCTACCCCTAAAGATGATTCCTGCCATGTTTGGTTGGAATCTAATCATTGATTCTGGAGAAGAAGATGAAAATGTATATTTCCTATGGTAGGGCCCCCAAAAAAACTGTTACGCCCACAGGGCCCTTATGGGACCACCCACAAAAATCTTGTGAACAACTTTCATTCTTCATCAATAGAGGCATCTAAATATGAAATATCAGGTCTGTCATACTTCTGGATCTTGAGAAGAAGATGTTTAAAATTTACATATTTTTTACATTTGGTGCCCTCCCCCAGGGCCCCCCTGGGGGCCACGCCCACCATTTTAGCAACTTTGGTTCCTCTACCCCTAAATATGATTCCTGCCAAGTTTGGTTGGAATCCGATCATTGGTTCTGGAGAAGAAGATGAAAATGTAAAAAGTTTACGGACGACGGACGACGCACGACGCACGACGCACGACGCACGACGCACGACGCACGACGGACGACGGACGACGGACGACGGACGACGGACGAAAAGCGATCACAATAGCTCACTTGAGCCTTTGGCTCAGGTGAGCTAAAAATAAAAAGCATGGGACAGGTTTCATTTTTTCATATTTCTCTTTCGTTAAAAAGATATTTCCGATTGAAGTGTTCAGATGTTAAATTATCCACTGGACCGCGAAAACAGTGTACAAAGTGAGTGCAATGAGTTAGTGAATATCACATTGCATTTTTGCTCATTACTCGACCATATATAACGTCCATTTACCTTGAAATTTACACACAATACCCAGTGGACATATCAGATAACAACAATATACATTGTATCAACCACTCATCACTTTTTGCACCTGTCAACAAAGTTACTAGATCCCTTTAACATATCGATCATGAATGTGTTTACAAATAAACAGAATGTGCCCGTCAAGGATAATGAGCTTTGAATTTAAGCGCAAGATAGTGCCTTTTCTCATGAGGGATACAACTTTTAATCCCTTGCCTACTGAAACACGGCGTTGGTTAAAGATTGTTTTGAAGCCTACATAGTATAGATGGGCATTACAGTATACCGTCTGTGCCAGGATAAACAGAATGTGCCGTCACGGATAATAAGCGCCTCTTCTCATGAGGAATATATGCAATTTAACCAATTGCCTGCAGAAATCTGGCATTACCTGTATTGAAGGCTATATCAGTTTCTTGTACATTGTAGGCAACAGGTTTATCATACAGCAACCTAAATATCCTAATGACTTTCTTGGAGAGATAATGTTGACACGGAACATCAGGTTCCCATGCATACAATTTTTAAAGGTCTTTTGGTAATGGTCACTGAAGAAAGGACAAATCGCAAAACTTAATTTCAGTTGTAAAAAGTAAATATCATTCGGAAAGTATTCTGTGTACACTCCTTCGAACCACATGTTCTCTTTATTAAACTATGTATTTATTTTTTATTATAAATATTTAACCTTAAACTTATCCGTCTGTCATGAAGTTGTCTTGATGCAAAATACTGAGCACTGAAAAACTGGTGAAATTTTCTTGGTCAACACGTAACTATTTTGCAAGCTTAAACAATTTTACTTTTGTGAGCCCAGGTCCACTTGTAACTGACTCTTTTCTTTCTTTTCCTTCTCTAGACCTTATTTCATTGTTGTGTTGCTGTGTATTGTGTATTGCCAAATTAATAATAACCAGAACGTCAATGACGTAGCGCTCATCCGGCATCTCGCAACATCAAATATCGCAAATTTCATGTGGTACACTTTTCAACTGGTCAAAAAATAAAAATGTGATGCCCTGGAAGGGACATAAAAATTAATTTTTAAAAAAATAGAGTGAAAAAAATATAAATTTGACGCCCCAGAAGGGACATGGGGGAAAAAAAAGAAATAAATAAATAAATAAATTTTAAAAAATTTTAAAAAATAAATTTAAAAAAATAAATAAAAAAATAAAATAAATAAATAATAAAAAATAAATAAATAAATAAATAAATAAATAAATAAATAAATAAATAAATAAATAAATAAATAAAAAATTACCATAATTAATTAATAGAGAAAAATTTCAAAATTCTGTGTAGAAGTTTAGTGTACCAAAGTTAGCTCTACCAGATAAAGCAAACCAAATCAAAATCGGTCGAGAAATGATGGAGAAGAAGCATTTTTTGTGATTTTTGGAATAAATTTGCATAAATTACCATAATTAATTAATGGAGACAAATTTCAAAATTCTGTGTAGAAGTTTAGTGTACCAAAGTTAGCTCTACCAGATAAAGCAAACCAAATCAAAATCGGTCAAGAAATGAAGGAGAAGAAGCATTTTTTGTGATTTCGAATAAATTTGCATAAATTAGCATATATAATGAATTTCACGATTCTGTGTAGAAGTTTTAAATCCCCCTCCTAGCCCTATCTTATGAAACAATCAGAATCAAAATCGGTTGAAAAATAACGAAGAAGAAGCATTTTGAAAACTGTGGACGGACGGACGGACGGACGGAAGGACGGACGGAAGGACGGACGGAAGGACGGACGGACGACGGACGCCACGCCATGGCATAAGCTCATCGGGCCCTTCGGGCCGGATGAGCTAATAATAATAATAAACTGATAATTAATTCATACCCAACTGATGTTTATGACTGTTTATGACATGACAGCGATGATACCACACACCTTAAAGTTCCTATAGATGGGCAATGGATTAAATATTTCCTAACTACCATAATTACATGTCTGTATTTATAAACACATTAACACACAGCATACGAGACACTCATTCTCAAAAAAGGTTTAACACACATGGTACAAATACAAATAATTTCTATATCATAGGCAAAGGCTTAACGATGTTCTGCCACCGCACTTACCTCTCAGAGCTGTAAATGTCACCGGCAACAAAGTGTGTTGTAATTCCGCGCTGAATGAGGCTGCGAGCTCGTTAACAAATTCCTGGGGGAGATGGTTATCGGGATGGGGCGCGATAAGAGTCTGTCACGGTTGAGACGCTTCACACGGTCACACCTATCCCACAATGCCTGTACAAAGAGGAAGTGAGGGGAGAAGTAGAAAATTAACTTGTTTGCCTCGTGGCCCAGTCAGGCAAGTAACAACAAGATTGTTCACATACCAGTGGTCCACAACCTGCATCTGGTGGCCAAAAACAAAGAAAAACACTGACAATTATGTTATATTTGGTTGATCAGTGAAATTTGGTGGCCCAAAGCTAATTTTTACTGTCTCACGGCAAACAGGCCTGTGCTAATTTTGAACTTTGGAAAAGAGGTTTAAATAGGCTTAATAATCAGGGTCCATATTCTTAAAACCGCACTCGCTTAGTGTCATTCTAAGAATACTTTAGATGATATAGCTATTTCAAAAGTAGGCAAAAGTAGATACTTTCAGTTGCCAACCAGGTTTAACTTAGTACCATTTACTGGGGTGACATTGGCCAGTTTTTGAGGAAGATGTTTTTTTATTGAGCTTTATTTACTTGAACAAAAAAGTTAGTGAAACGTAACTAACAAAACAGTTAAATAGGGACTAAGAAAACCTTGTGTTGCTGACTTAGCCTTATCATCCAAAATAGACTTGCATGTAGATTGGAACTAAGAAAGAGTGGTTTTATGTATATGGCCACTGACCATCTAATAAATGACCAGGGACATATCCATGAATAGTTTCATGCTTATGGTAGTGAGGTAGTCTACATGTATTTTAGATGATTGATCACCTGCATACAAAGACCACTTTTCTCGACACATTCAGAAGCAATTGATATGCAAATGAACCCATCTATAGATTATTGAAAGACCACCTGCATTTAGAACCATTTTTTCAGTCTCCCTTTGGTGGTCTTTATAGACAGGTTTTGACTCTACAGTCAAACCAGTCTGCAGTGACCATTGAAGGGAGGCGAGACAGTGGCCACTGTAGACAGGTGACTTCTATAGACAGGTTCGTTTACACTGTTTTTCTCTGCAGGGGATCACTTCTGGCGGCCACTACAGGCAGGTTGGCTGCTATAGACAGGTGGCCACTAACCCTAGGTTTGATTGTATGCAAATGAACCAGTCTACAATGACCACATGTGCATCTGTAGAACCACTTTTTCTGTCACCCTTTGGTGGTCTTTACAAACTTTATTTTGTTTCCTTCTATTTTCTTAGAACCTCTACAATGGTTTTCCCCCTATTGCCAATGCCTTGCTTCCTGTACACGTACATAAGTGATACTATTTAAAGGGAAAGGAACACTGCAATTTTTGTCCAGAAATCATGTTTTGACTGAGCACTGAAGGCTGCCATGTTTGCCAAAGGTACCGTATGAAACTTGATCTGAGCACATCTGAGCAAGCACAACCTAAAGCGGGTTATGTAACCACTGTTGTTGAATATGTTGCTATGTCAGTAGTTACGTAACCCGCTTTTGTTAGTGCACGCTCGGATGCGCTCAGATGGCGTTTCATATAGTACAGTACTACATTTGGAAAACATGGCAGCCTCCAGTTTTCATTCAAAACAGTTGATAGTGAATTTCACAAACATTTATTATTTCCGTTATTAGTGATACCCAAGAGGAAATATATGACCAGAAGTGACAGGAATTCTGCACTTATCACTTATCAGTAACAGCAAGCAAAAATTCCAGTGTTTCCTTCCCCTTTAATTTGCTAGTACTGGGAGGAAATTAAAATGTAATGAAAAGTGAAAGTGGATAGGAGACACATGTATGCATAATGGATACAGCAAGTCTCCACACTAACTTCTTTCTTATACTGGCTTGTTCTGACAAGTAAAATCCAAATTTTTCCAAATTTGACTTGCCCGAACAGATAATTTACTTGCTCTCTTCCTTCTAGGTGAAATCTACCCATAAGGAATTACATTTTTATCTTGCAGTTGACCATTAATTTACATGTACACTGTAATTGCCCAATTGGGCAAATAAACTAGACAATTTCTGAAATTGCGCTTGCTAGACTTCAACTGTTACTTGCCCCGGGCAATAGGGCAAGTGCTAGCGTCGAGCCCTGATGTAGGATTAAGCTTAAGATTAGGATTAGAGGTACATGTAGGAGGTGGGATGAGGGTTAGACAGAGCTCGACACTCTCACAGGCCCGTTGGCCCGGGGCCAGTAAAATTGCACTTCCGGCCAGCATAAATGTATATACTGTAAGTCATATTTTGGTGGCCCGATCGGGTCAGCATATTTTTAACGTGACTTAGACAAAAATGTTGTTATCTATACGTCCTGCATCATCTATATTTATCACAGTTTTGATCAGGAAAGAGTGATATTTTGAAAAGTAAAAAGTTCACACATGAAATACAATTTTCGGGGCCAGTAAATGTTTCTTTTGGGCAACCAGAAAGGGTGAAGAATTTATTTTACTGGCCCGACAGGGCCACTGACAAAAAAGGTAAGTGTGGAGCCCTGGGTTAGAGTTAAGTTTAGTGTTCAGATTTGGGAAAATGGTCCAAATGGGTGTAGACCATGCAACCACAAACCCAGTGAACGATACAATTTAAAAACATAGGATAGGGAGAGAGGGGGAGACAATAGGAGTGAGGGTAAGAGGGGGGAAAGAAAGGGGGTTAGCGCAGGGGGAAAATATAATTTATTTTTGGGGGCTCCTTTTCAAGCTTGCCTGCTTAAAAATAACTCCAAAATTTGATTTGCATTAAATTCTATGCAAATTTTCAGGGGCTCTTTTAAGATTTTGGGGGGCTCTTTTTAGCATTTCGGGGGCGAATTCGCCCTGAGCCCCTGTGTATTCTTTTCACTGACATAGCACTTCATGCAATTCCATAACAATGCAAATGTGCAACAAGAAACAAAAAGCAAAACAAAAAAATGCAAATGAGGGTGAGCTCAAATTCCCAAGTAACCTTGTGGCTTGTAACGATATCTGTTTTCATATCTATAGATGCACTTGAGATATCGTTTATGAATATGATTAAAAAATGCACAAACAATTGAATAAAGTTTGGGCTTGAATATTAGCCCCATAAATAAAAACTTTACCCTGAAATTCCCTCGAGTACCAAAACTAGTCCACTATGAAATAATATGCATGCATAAATGCCATACAAAGTTGACCTACACATCAAATTATTATCTAATCAGAATATCTTATAAATTGGAATATTAGCCTACATTTCTAGACACACTATTAGCACCTCTCAATGCTCATGATGCCCAAATACATGAAGATGCCATATGGGGATCATAATCTAGCGCTCTCGTTCAATTTCTGGTCATTAAAGATGAATAACAGTTTTGGGAAAGTTACAGTAAACATTTATAATTGATCAATATTGTTGAATAAGTATCTAAAAAGGGCTTGTGTGGTAAAATCCGAACCTAAGTATTCGTTAAATGCAGAAATATTGGAAGAAATCCAATAGCCGCCCGTGAAATGTATAAATCCACAGCCTGTTCGCACCTGTCCGCGCCGCGAGCGCTGGACTGGAGATATCGACAAGCTGGGGACAAGCCCGTATAGCGAATGCACGTGGTCAAATTGCACGTAGCGTATGCGCGATTCCGCGTTGGCGATATCTATCCGCAACATATCAATTTATAATTTTGCAAATATATCAATTAGTAGGCGGTTTCTTGGCCAAATTTGTATAATCCCATATTAGTAAAACTATATTCTTTCACATGGTTGGTAATAAGAGCGTACATTTCATTTTTAGGGGGTGGGGCTTTTCCCACTACTGTCATTCACCTTTAACGGCAAAATCTATTTTTCACAGGAGTTAATATCAATTTCAAGGCCAGTTTCCTCCACACACCCAGGTAGACCCCTTTACAAAAAGATGTTCCCGTTTCTGACCTTTCTGATTAAAGGGAATTCAGACCGGTAAATTAGACGCGTGGATCCATATTGCGCACTTTTACGCACGGTACGTAATCCCCATTGGCTCAGTTATAAGTAGCGATCGCAAACTGTCCCACTTCACGAACGCCCGAGTCGAAAATGCATAAAAAATAGTCGCGTTCTGAATTTTTGTACTAGTCGAATCATGGTCGAATGGAGATCCATCATAGATGTTTACGACAAAAATATTACGTAACATGCTTAACCGCACCGACTTCACAGTGCCGCTGTTTGATCTTATCTGCGATGTATTGACTCAGGTGACAGCTCGAGCAATTCGCTGGGTATATAATAGATACCAGCTGTGTGCTACATGCAATTTCATAAGAAGGCCCGTGTTCAGATATTTCGAAGCACCGCTCTTCGATCGATCCAACACATATCGTGAGTTTACCTCGGGAGATTACGGTGGAGTGCGAGTTGGAATTTGCTGACTACCCATTTTAACCCACGCATATATGCCTTTAACTGAGAAAAAAAATATGCAGGAAATCGGGGTGATTTACCCCCAAAATGCCAAAAAGAGCCCAGGGCTGCCAACCTTTCAAGAGCCTTCATAAGTTGACATAGAGCTTTAAAGGTGTTATTTTCCAGCCAAATGCTTTAAAAGTACATGTAGCCCACAAAAATGAAATCCATTTTTTTTCCTTCCATGAAAAGGTACAATATTGTAAATTAATTATATGCAATGAATATGTGGGGATATAATCTGTAAAGATGGTCAATTTTCTAAATTTGTATCCCAAATTGTGATTTTTCTCATTTGTCCACTTTATAGTTTGTCATGTGTGTGAGTGGGTTAGTGGTTTTCTATTATGTACATGTAAGTGTGTGGGCACTGCAAAAGGTGAATCTTAATAAGGCTAGATGCAAAGATAATCCTTAAATACAAACCAAAGGTTACACCTAACTACATACATTGTATTTCCAGAAGATTCAGTTTTCAAAGGCAAGCCTTACCGTATTACAGACAGGTGTTTTTTAAAAGTGTACATAGATAGATAGATGTGAAATGTGGGGGTGAGTTTGAATTGGGACATTTTGGGGGCAAAAATGCCATGACAACAAATATTTTACTTTCATTGGTCCATTCATTTTCATCTCCTTTTTTCAAACATAAAGCACTTGTAAACAGATGTGGAATATATTTCTTTTAAAAAAGTGGGTGGTGTACATTGTAGATCTGTATGAATCACTGTTCTCTGCAATTACTGCCAAATGGAGCCTGTCAGACTGTGAGACAGTTGAGTTTAATAACCCGTTGAAGACGTTTTTATTTTGGTATTGTAACACGCATTTTCCATAGACTCCTGCCAGGCAAAAAAATTAATATTTTTATTTCGGGGGCTCCATTTTCGGGGGCTACAAATATCCGGGCTCTTTTTCGAATTTCAAGGGCTACTTACTGTATAAGCTATAATGCTGTAAGTGATCATTTTATAAGCATTTGATCACAATCCAAACAGAAAATCCCACAAAAAATCCCGAAAATCAAACAAAAATCAAATTAAAAATTTTGGGGGCGAATTTGGGCATTTCGGGGGCGAATTCGCCCGCCGCCCCCTTGTATTTTTTTCGCTGCTCCTGCCGAAGTATTTTCGGAACCAGGTCGGAGTACTTTCGGGTCCAGTCCTGAATGGGTTAAAAAGACGTTGCAATATGGACTCAACAGAAGCAGTTTCGTAACCACTGACATGGCAGCGCAGGCAAAAAAGAGGCTGAGTAACACGCTGTTGTTGAGTCCGTAGATATTGCAACATCATTTGAACGTGGATTGTTCCTAAACATGGCAGCCTCCAGTGAGTAATAAAAGTGCAGAGTTTAGATATTAAAAAGCAGTTTCAAAAGCATTGATTTATTAAATTATGAACGATACCCAAGAGGACTATAAGTGACATGATTCATTCTCTTCAGTAACCAGTAACGAAGAAAAAAAAACATCATTCAGCGTACCTTTAAAAAGTTGATTTTTGGTATAGAAGGCGCTGCACAAAAAAAAATTTTTGTGAAGTAATTTGAAAGAGCATACAATTTTAATGACAGAATAAATTTTATTTGATCAAAATTGGTTCAGAAACTTATCAATGAATAAATATATTAAAACCTGGGACCCCAGGTTTATTCGATGATTTAAGAAAAACAAATTTAAAATGCTTACACTTTTCAAAAATTTACAAAAGATGTTTTTAAATTGTACATAATCTGTTACCATTAGGCAGATTATATTTCAATGTATGATATGTACTTATCGGAGGGGGGGGGGGGGGGGGGTGGGGGAGAGAAAGAGAAAGAAGGAGTGTACCTAGCCAGGCTACCAGCAACAATTTAACATCAGGTTACCTTTTAACCCCTTATGTCTTAATGGACTACATGTAGGCAATCATTACACATTTCTCAATGAAAACAGTAACGAGTGTGTTCTACATGCATTTCAAACAAAATTCTGGCTGCAAAATTCAGAGTAATTTGTCCTGAAATAGCTTGGCAGAAGTTGGCACAGAAAGAGTCAATTTAAAGGCTCTCTGCCACACGTTAAACAAGTCAACTAAATTGCACCAATGGCAGTGCTTATTGTATGTACATTAAGACCTTGTTAAGGATTCTACATATGTACATGTACTAGTACTAGTTGACAAGTGCAAATGAATGATAAAATGGGCATTGTTGTGATCTGATATGTCCACTACTGTAAGTAATGTATGAAAATATCATGTGAAATGGATGTTATATTATATGGCTGAGTAATGAGGGAAGATGATATTCGCACTTCTCATTGCACCGACTTTGTTAAAAGTTAAAGTCCTTCCCGTGCCAATGTTGGCACATAAGGCGGCGCCTATCTCCGATTCATTAGCCCTAGGCCACACGTCTACTAAATGTAGCGATAACTACAGAAGGGGGCCAGTCCTCTGGTAACTTGTGTGATTAACTTTCCCTTCTCCATTCTATAAATGCCGAGCGCCTGGCTAGAAGGCAGAAGGTACCATTTTAAAAGTCTTTGGTATGACCCGGTCTGGGTTCGAACCCGGGACCTCCCGTGCATGAGGCGGACACTCTAACCGCTAAGCCACCATGCTCGGTGCACTGACTTTGTACACAGTTATAATTCTTCAGTGGATAATTACAAATCCAAACACTTCAATCGTAAATTTCTTTTTAACAATTTTAAGGCAAATTCAAAGAAACTAAATGCACCACCGAGTAGTTCACCTAGATAGAAGGCACACTACAATTGCTATTTAACATTAATTATTACATAACAATTGACACATAATTAACAATTGACACTTGTAAGGATACAATTTTATGCATATATTGGATTTGATTTCATTCAGTCAAAATACTTTAAAATCTGTTCTGAATACATGTTTTACAAAAATCATTAAGTTAAAGGGGACCACCAGGCAAACGACAACACATTATTATATGTTTTGGTACCGTTTTGTGATATCAAATAGATACCCAACATTTATAAACAAAGCAATTAATTTCCACCACTTACGGAACCACTGCTATTTCCTGGTTCCATACGGGCCAAGCATTTGCGAGTGCGCCAATGCTTTCACGCGTACGTCAATAGATTCCCGGATGATTCATTCGCTCTGCACAGTGCGCTCTGGCTATGCACGCATATAGTCTACGCAATTCAGACCGCATGAACGCATGGTTGAGAATGGTGATGCGTTTTCCAATTATATATTTTTTTCTGAAAACATATTTTTGTGAACTTGTTGAAGGAATGGAATACTAAAGATGGTACCTTTCTATGATAAGAATATTATTTTTGGGTGGTGGTACCCTTTAACATGTTTACACAGAGACATGAGACACTATATTTTTTCAGAATGTCATGTCATTAAAAAAATGTAACCAAGGCTGGTAAAAATTGTATGAACATTACAAAAAGACGTAAAACATGCATATTATATTTTTTATGGATCAGGATAGGGCATGGTCCTGTTGCATTGTTGACATTGTTGTTCACGTTTTTAATTAATTAGTGTCTTTCCGTCTTGCAAGTCATGCGAGTTTTCTCTTTCGAAATACGTCTCATACTCGGTCTTGTTTTCTGCCGATTTTTTGACCAACATAAAAAAAATCCAGGCCAGGGCCACTGAAAATTTCTTGTAAAAATCAATGTTACTGTTAGTAAATAGTAGCTAAAAAATTAAACATGAACATGTGTGTTATAATTGAATCTGAGTTATCATATCATATTGCCATGCACTTTTAGAAGGTTTACATCCAAAGAGCGGGACACAAGAGGGTGCTGTGCATACACCTTCAGAAAACATAAACATGATTTCTTCCACAGTTCAAAAATAAACATTTATAAATTTGTATTCAAATTTAAATAATAATTACTTTGTCGTCTTTGAAAGTTTGACTCATTTAATAATACTAGAGGTAATCAGAATCAGTTTAAAAGCCACATTTATAAGCCTAGTCTAGGTTTGCGCTAACTAAGTAATGAAAGTCATCGGTCAGACTAACCTAACCAGGCTCTGTGCGTAGCACAGAGCCTGGCATATTGAAGTGTGTGTTAGGTGTATCGCTCGTAACAATTATTGGTAAAAATAGTATATAAGATACTATACAATTTATATCTGGTTTTATACTTACGACGGATGTTATCCATGGACATCAATGGTCCACTGTCTTGATACATGAGGCTCCATTCGGTGTATTTATTCACAAAATTAGGTTTTTATCATCCAGATTGTGGTAAGAAGCAAAAATTCCAAAATGGTATCCGAATTTGTGTCCACAGTGCGCATGCGTGAGGTCGCAGGTCAAACTTTGGCGTACGATCGAGCCATATAAGCCAGGCCACTGTACTCAATGTTAACCTAACCGCCTGGCATATACATCGCTCGAAATCTTGCAGGAACATGTTTGTAGATGGGCGATGAGGTGTTTTATCCTCTTTAAGCAGATTTTTTTTAAATTTTGTTTACTTGTATTGCACCCTAAAATACCTATGTACGACGGCGCTACACAAAATTACTATGAAAACAATGATAACCTACCTGTCGATTGTCCTTGTTAGAATCCCGCTGTGCGATGCCGACGGATCGAAAAAAAAAGCCGGATTCTAACATTGTAACAAGGACGATCGACATAAATAATCAATTTGAGGTAAGTTATCATTCTTTTTATAGCAATTTTGTGTAGCGCCGTCGTACATAGGTATTTTAGGGTGCAGTACAAGTAAACAAAATTTTTTAAAAATCTGCTTAAAGAGGATAAAACACCTCATCGCCCATCTACAAACATGTTCCTGCAAGATTTCGAGCGATGTATATGCCAGGCGGTTAGGTTAACATTGAGTACAGTGGCCTGGCTTATATGTATTAGTCAACCGATCGCCACTTACGCGCGGAACCGGAATAAAACCTCGCCTATATATCCCAGCATGCATTGCCGATGACTTTGGAGGCGACAGGACAATTTCGAATATTTGTGCGAAGCCGTTTGGGATTAATCATCAATTTGAGGTAAGTTATTATTCTTTTCATATAATTTCTATGTAGCGCGCAGATAAAACGCACTTTTGTTCTCTAGAAAAGGTTAACCAAATACAAAAAAATTATAATTAAAGGTGATAAAAACACCTCATCGCAAAAACGCTACACCATTTCGATCGTCAGTAATTCACAGCTCTGTGCTACGCACAGAGCTGATCATAGTTACGGTCAGACATGACTTTTAATTTGAATTCATGAAAATGAGCAAAGAAAAATAAAACTTTGACTGGAATCGAACCAGAGACGTCCGGATTGCTAGACCAAATTAATTTCATGGATGTCAGCCGTGTCTAAAAATCTGAACACTTTTTTTATTAGTATTCATGTGATTTTGACATGTTTGACTTTGTAATTGTAGATAGTTACTTAAAACTGACAAATATTTGTAAGAATTAAAATCAAAGTGCCCTCTAATTTCAGACTCAGTCTCTCACTCTCAGACTTAGATCGACAAATCTAGCGCTTTCATGGCCTCTTTGACATTATTATTGTCATTTTCACTGTCGGCATTCTAGCTAGAATGCCGACTAGATTTGTCGATCTATCTCAGACTCAGACTCGAGAGTCAGAGAGTGTCGGATCATGTCTCTGGAGTCTGGAATCTGGATGGATCTGTCAATGTCTGTGTGATCGTGCGTGGTGGACTACTGCATAATTAATCTCCGCAAATCAAATGCAAAACATAATTATGCAGGCGGTATCTCTATCTGGTATTAAGAATGAGGTACTCATGAAATAAAAAGATTAATTAAAAAGCAACTTACGTTTAATATAACAATCTGAGGCTGTCAATACTGTCCTCGACATCAGTGGAATGAAATTGAAAGCAGTGCAATATCACTCGATCTTGATATCTCGATCAGCTCGTTCGAGTAAACACTCTATCGATCACTTCCGCAATATTAGTGTGTGTGTTGCTTTGGCTTCTAATTCTGTGCGCGCATGTGTAGTGTCTTTGGTATTGTGTACGTACGTACTGCACGCACGATATGGATATCGTATCAGAGACGAATGGTAGACATGACTGCCAGAGGCAAATTCGCACCATTATTCACCACCCACTTGTAGTTCCAATGGCTCGATTTATCACTAACTTGTCCGATTTTGTTTTGTTTAATTTGGGGTGCATGGGGCTGTCGCCCTGCACAGTGGCGGACTGATTTCCCCCTTATGTCTTTTATTGCTTTTGGCAAATCGTGCGCCCCACCGCCTCCCCCCCCCCATATTAGCTACGATATTAGCTACGCCACTGGCCCTACACATTTCCCCCAAATGCCCATCCCATCCATGTTTTGTTTTAATATATGTATACTTGTATCACAAACTCAGCGGGAGGATCTGGAAACCGTAATTCATTGAGTGAGGATTTTGTTTATGAATGAAAAAGAAGAAGGAAATTACCTTCATCTGAAGGTTTCGGTTGAAGTCACAGGGGGAAGTCCATCTAACAATTTTTTTGTTTTTCCTTCCCCAGCTGTTTTCCATGGTATATAGCCGTCATGGGAGAGGGGGGCCCGGGGTGGGGGGGGGGGGGGGTGAAGAGAGGAAACGGTGCCCCTCCACCCTCCCCCCAGAAAAACAAAAATTTGAAAAAAACACAATCAAACCGTAAATATAATTTATCGGAATCCACGGCACTGCTAAAACGTCACTCCCACTAGTCCCACCCCAACCCCCCTACCGTATAATGATGGACAAACTGAAGCCCTTAAAAGGGTTTTGTTACAATTCACGCCTTTGTAATAATAAGGAATAATGTATTTCAACTCTTAACTCAGCCAGGCTTGAATACACAGCTAAACTACATATTATTATTCATGAAAATATATATTTTTGTTTTTTGTTTTTTTTACTGCAAGGTGAATGCTTGAGCAAATCTAGAATTCTTTTAAGTTCGAATTTATGAGTAATTGGTCAAACAGGTAACCAAAACCTGCATCATTACGGTAGGATACAAACTATATAACTCCACCATGCCTCGAAAGGTATACACAATTTACAAAGATACTAAAAACCCTGTTCATCATTTATTTTAAAGAGCAGTTACAATCCCAAGAGGGCGCCTCTCTAAAAACTCATTGGTTTAGCCATTTTTTCATACAAAATTGTGCATTTGATGTTCATATGGAAAAGTAGTCCCATTTGCTCCTGCAACCGGCGGCCGCGATGCGGGAGCGCGCGCGCATATTACACAACGTGTCCAAACGTTCCTCTTCACGAGACTCCTAACACGCTAGTATGACACATAAAATACTACCAAGTCCAAACCAGAATGAATTGAGAGGCTGGGTCACTCGCATCGATTCTTTATATTGTTTTTTAGAACATATTACAATTTGAAGAGAATCAATATTGCATCTCGTCGACCAGCTCTTGAAATGACTCTTGAGCTTCATTTTCCCCCGCCTTTTAGTATCTTATGTTTACACCAAATTGTACAGTAATGTAGGTACGCCCCGGGGGGGGTACTCAGATATAGTCGGACGGGGGTGTGCGGCTGAGACCTCCAAAAAACCCATACCCATGCATCTAAGGGTCCTTTTGCGAAAAATGGACCCATGCCTAAGGGATTTTTTTTCGCCTGCGGCGCATGTTTTGGGTGTATTTCCCGCAAATTTTGCGGTTTAAAGTTAGCGAAGCGTAGCCGAGCTTGAAAAATTTTGCAATTTTACATCGGCAAATCCAAAAATCCCCGTATAAAAAAAGGGGAACTCTGAAAAAAAGGGACCCATGTCCTAAGGTTTTTTTTGATGAAAAGGGGACCCATGTCTAAGGATCTTTCTTGAAAAGGGGACCCATGTCTAAGGATCTTTCTTGATAAAGTCACCCTTCCCAAGCGGCACATCCCCGTATACCCCAAATATACGTGAGTACCCCCCCCCCCCCCCCCCGGGGGGTTACGCGTGGCGGGGTCACCTTTGAACGGTTGTAAACTCGTCGGCCGAATGTCTTACGATCTGGGTCTCTCGGAATTCGATGTTAAAAACATAAATTTATAACATATGTAAAAACATCATGCCATTGGTTACATGAAGTCTCCGCGATAAAAGAATTACTAAAGACCTTTTATTTTTTAAACCAACGCCTCTATGGACATAGCGCCTCATTAGCATATCGACGATTACGTCATATGACCTGCTACATTCATTGGTGGGTAGGAAACGTACGTACGTATTTTGTACGTACATATTTTTTAAACATATTTTTGTGAGCGCTTAACATTATGGAGATAAAAATGTTTAAAATCATGTAACGTTAGTGTTTTTATTTCATTATAATCGAGAACAAAACTGAGATCTAGAGCGATTTCCGCTCCCCGAAAGATAATGCCAATCTACCTATTTCCGATAATGGACAACTCCAAACTTTTGACCGGTATGCTCATGATAAATTCATGAAGCCTTGAAACTTGAGCGCGCTGTGCAGCGCGTTAGCGCAGAAATTTGATTTAATGGGAATTCAGTGCAAAACTTTTCCATATGCTGTTAAAATAATGATTCAATAGGAAGATCATGATCATCACACTATTGAAAAACCTATTTAGATTTTTTCAAAGTACTTTCTATAAAGCATGTTTTGTATTTTTGTTGAGTCAAAATGTACCCCGCCGAGGACACTTATTAATAAAAATTATCTTGAAATCAAGTTTTTTCACCATGAAGAGCATTTGTAATGGAATGATTCTAACTTGTACATGTTTTATTCAAGTAACTTTTCAAAATGGAATTAAAACCACCAATTTTAGTGTAAGGGGCATTTCGGGAAGTCCCAATACTCAATGTACGTACTTTAAATTTCGGCCCGGCATTTCATGTGTAAATTTTCGCATGTGTTGCGAACATAAAATATTTGCTGGTGACATTTGCAGTATTGATTTCATAACAATTTGCATAAGGTGGGCGAAAAATACACGAAGGGGGGGTTAAAGACAAAAGTTTGCTCCTACAATGTTGTGTGAATTGATCCAATAGTGTTTCTTCTTCTTTTTTTTTTACTTAATAAAACTAACTACACAGTTGTATTTATTACATTTCAGTTGTATTCATATAGTTTGTTGAAATCAATAAAACAAAAATTATAAAGAAAATCAACCATCATCGACTAAACAGCCTACCAGCCCGAGATCTTGACCATAAAGTAAAGATATTGTTTTAGTCTAAGTCTTAGCATTAAACTGCATTA